>RCUC01140029.1:0-133239 GCA_003697995.1 Taxidea taxus jeffersonii | reverse complement strand
CTAGTAATGTCAGCAGGCCTGGGATCTCCCAGGCCTCCATGCATTGGCAGATGATGATCTAGGGCATCCTCCAACATCTGCCCAGTGATATCAAGTAAGCATCACATGCAGGGATCCAGTGGGAGCTTAAGCAAAGCCAGAACAAAATAGACCAAAGCAGCATTGCAAAGGCTCAGAAAATTGTCACTGAAACTATAGACTACAAAAGTAAATCTTAAAAAAAAAAAAAATCCAAAGCCCAAACAGGGTGGCTACCTACTAAAATAGAAGATGTATATAAGATTTAGAGTCTCCTAATATAATTTGCAAAATTTCCAGAATACAGTAAGAAAAAAAATCACTTGTCATACCAAGAACCAGGAAAATCACAATGTGAGTGAGAAAAGATAGTCAGCTGACACCAGTAGTGAGATGAATCAGATGTTGGAACTATTTGGCAGAGATTTTTAAAGCAGTTACCATAAAATGGTTTCAGCAAGTAATTATGAAATCCCTTGACACATATGAAGAAATATAAAACCTCATCTAAGAAATAGAAGTTACAAAAAAGAACCAAGTGGAAATTATAGAACTGAAAAGCACAGCCACCAAAATTAAAAAAGGGAAAAAAGAAAAACCTCATTGGATGGGTTCAGTGGTAGAGTGGAGAGGACAAAAGATGGAATCACTGAATTGAGAACAGTTCGATCAAATTTACTCAATCTGACAAACAAGAGGAAAGGGACTAGGGGGAGAAAAGGAATCTGTGTTACTGTGTTACTGTGGCACAGTAACAAAAGATATTGACATTGATATCATCAGATTCCCAGAAGGAGAAGAGAAAGGCTAAGCAAATATTCAAAGAAATAGTGGCTGAAAACTTCCATTTGGTGAAAGACAAAACCTACAGACTCAAGAGATAATGTGAACCTGAACTAGGATAAAAATAAAGAAATCCTCGGGACACCTGGGTGGCTCAGTTGGTTAAGCGGCTACCTTCGGCTCAGGTCATGATCCCAGCGTCCTGGGATCGAGTCCCACATCGGGCTCCTTGCTTGGCGGGGAGCCTGCTTCTCCCTCTGCCTCTCTGCCTGTGCTCACTCTCTCTCTCTAACAAATAAATAAATAAAATCTTTAAAAAAAAATAAAGAAAGAAAGAAATCCTCATCAAAACCCAGCATAATTAAACTTCTGGAAACTAAAGAAAAAATCTTAAGAGCAACCAGAGAGAAATGATGCATGTCTTAGTTATAGGTAAAACCAATTCGAATGACAGGAGATTTCTCATTAGAAATCATGGAGAAAGTGGCACAACATTTTGCAAAAGTTAGGAAAAAACAACAACAACTTTGCAACCATGTCTTTCCCAATCTCGTCCTGTAGTTCTAATTTCCCATAGCACATTCTATTCAGATGTGTCCTTGTCACCTTAAACAAAATGTATAAAAAGTCAAGGGTATCCTCCTCTTTCCTGCAGGCTAATGCTTCTTCCATTTGATATATAATCCATCAGTGGCATTAACATTTGCTAAATCACTCAGGCTTGAAAAATTTGGGTTCTATTCTGGGGGATGAGATGCTTTTAAACATTCCACTATAGCACGCAGTGGTTGTTAAGAGCTGAGACCTGGGATCCCCCTGCCTGGGTATGAATCTTAACTCTTATCATTTATGAGCATGTGTCCTTGGGCCTGTTACTTGAGAATACTGTGCCTCAGTTTCCTCATCTATAAAATGGAAATAACCAATCGTACCTACTTCAGAGTGCTCAAATGAGCTCAGATTTATGGTGTTTAGAATAGCACCTGGCAGTAGTGTTTGTTTTTTGGGGAGTTCTTTAGTGGGGAGAGGGGAGAGGTTGCTTAAAAATTGAAATTCTTACATCTGCTTCTTCTTTCTCTTCCTACTGCCATTACCTGCTTCAAGCTTTTATCTCCTTGAGGCTCTCCTTCAGGTTCCTGCTTCCAGCTGTTCCCAGACACTGTTGCTACCATAATGGTCTTTCTCAATCAAGTCAGTACTGAATCCCATTCTACCTCCCCCTTCGCCCCCCAGAAACGTCCCAAGCTCCTTAACACCAGCAAGGTGAAGCACTAACCTAGCACCATGCTATTCTAACCTAAGTGTTCTTCCCTCTTTTCAGTCCTCAGACCTTATGCCCAAGCTCCACGGCCTCCAAACATCCCATCCCTTCTCTAGCCCCCATGAGTCTACCCAACCTCTCATTTATGCTCTAATCTTACACAGTGGGACCTTCCTATAGCTATTAACGTGTGTACATCTTCTTTCCCCAAAGAGATGGAAACTTCCTAAGGGCTAGGGACAGCCAGCTAGGCTAGGGACAGACCAGTCCTGGGTAAATACCCATTATGACATGAGCTCATTCTCATGTCCCATTTTTCTCCCATCTCATCTCATGTCCCATCTCATCCCCCAGAAGGTGGGGTCCCATCTTCTGTTCAGCCTCCTGGTAGAGCCAGCTTGACAACTCTTTCTTGTTCCTGCAAATGAGACCATGTAATTTTAAAGCAGGAGTAAGGGGTGGGGGAAAGGAGGAGGTGGCTTTGTCCCTTCTGGAAAACATCATGGCAGACTGGAGGCGGCTGAGGCAACAATGCTGACATTAACAAGCAGGATGCCCAGTGAGGCTCATCTAACTCCTCCAGGCCTCATTTCCATCTGCAGAATGAGGACATTACCAAAGCTCCAAGTTCCCCTCAGGCTCAAACATTCTGTGACAAATCTCCACGAGGGTGGATTCAGGAAACTGATTTTCAAATTGATTAAGCGGTGTGGCGTTACTGCATGGAGAATTAAACTACTGTTCAGAGCAATTCATTTCCTGAGTTTAGCCTATCAGCCGGTGTTTATTAAGCACCATTTATTCTGCAGTCCCCTGTGTTGAGTCCTATGGAGACACAGAGGGTATCTCCCAGGAGCCTTGGTCTCATGGAGTTCTTTATATAATCAGAATTTATTATATAATAAAAGCTCACCAAGGTCATGATGCAGCAAATTACTTTGTTTGTTTACCCACGACTTCTGTAAAATAAAGTTTTACCTGAACCATGACATATAATCCCTATGTGAACTATGTATTATCCTGCGTGTCATTTCTACAGTAGTTTATGTGAAACACATACCTATTACACATACGCTCTATGTGTCGATATAAATCTGTGAAATGTATTGAAAATGTACCTATTTAAAATATCTCCCTTGACAGACTAGATTTCTTTTTAACTTTTTAGTAAACCAAGTGATGGAGATTTTCAGCCTTTCACAAACGTGGAGAGCTCCGTGCTACGTGCCCATCACCTAGCTTCAACAGCCGTCAGCTTTCTGCAGCTCTTTTTCATTAATCCACCCCACCCCCAACCGTTTCTGTGTGTGTGCTAAAGTGTTGCTTCTTCGACTATCAACAGTGAAGGGCATTTTTGTCTAGTGTCCGTTCCGTCCTGGCCCCCTCCAGTACGCAGCTCGTGCTCAGGGCACATGCAGCTCACCATCCAAGTTCAATAGCACTCAGACCAGGCTCTTCCCTGGCCAGTGAGACACTAACCCCTGCTTGGGCACTACGACAATGCAAAGTGTCACAATGGTTTCCAAACACTTATCACACACCAATAGCATGCAATTTGCATTGATCCACAGGCCATACTCTGAGGAGTACGATGCTAGAGTATTTTATTTTATTATTTTTTAAAAGATTTGATTGATTTATGATTTGTCAGAGAGAGAGCACGCAAGCCCAAGTAGGGGGAGTGGCAGGCAGAGGGAGAAGCAGGCTCCCTGATGAGCAAGGAGTCCGATGCAGGACTCGTTCCCAATACCCGGGGATCATGACCAGAGCCAAAGGCAGACGCTTAACCGACTGAGCCACCCAGGTGTCCCAGTGCTAGAGTATTTTAAAGCAAATCCGAGGCATTCTTTTATTTCCCCTGTGAACAGAGCATCTATCACTAATGGAAAAGGACTGGACAGAACAAAACAAAAGAAAACACCACCGGACCATGAATAACTGAAGATAATCATCCATAATTCCTTAATGTTATCTGATACTCAGCCCATGTTCAGTTTTTCCCAATTGTCTGAAAAAGTGTCTTCTTATAGTTGTTTTATTTGAATCAGGATTTAAGCAAGGGTCTACCACTGCATTTGTAGCTTCAAACTTCTTTCAATCTGCACTAGCTGCTCTCCTATTAAAAACTGGAACTACTCTCCAAATAAATTCGTATATCATTAAACTGCAAAAGTTCTCCTGACTTATCATGTTTCCAGTGGGGTTTTCCTGCATCTGTCATAGTGTGACCATGGGAAGTATTTCAAAGCCAGCGACATTTACTCTCCCCCTAAAAATCCATGATTTATGCATGTTATGACCACATTTCCCACTCTCCACACTTGTTTTCATGGCTACAAGATTATTTAGATTACTGCATACATAAAAGTGCTAGTCAGTCTCATGGTCTGATCTCTGACTTTATCTCCAATGGGACCACTCATATAGCAGACACTTATGGACACAATTAAATGAACCATGGATATTCTTGGCCTTGACATGTCCAAAGCAGTGTTTACCAGGTACATGCACCCCTTGGGGGGACCTATGCACACATAGAGTGGCTTGAGATACTCTTTGATTATTTGATTTGGACCAGATCTATCTGTGGGCTTCACACAGTGACATCTTTTTCCAGACACTCTTTCTCTATCACTAAGGAGGCAGAAACTCAAGTAGCCTTGGGTCTTCACTGGCCAACATTTCATGTAGAATCAGAGATTTTGAACAGTAAGGGTAATTTAGCAATTATGCAGTCAAGCCCCCTGCAGGGAAGGAGATAAAGACCTCTTTGTCTAGTTATCTAGATGCCTACTCCCACCTCAACAAGAACCCACATCTCTGACCTCCAGAGTGACTCTGTATACTAGGGGATGTCACTTTCTGTGCCAGTCAGAGCTCTGCATTGTACACAACAGAAGTGGACTCCAGCTGACTTTAGTAGAAGGCAAATGGGTAGCAAACAGAATTGACCAGAAATCTGGATAATCAGGTTTTGAAAACAGGCAGGATCTAAAGGAGGCTGGGCAGCAGGAATGCAGCTGGGGTCATGCTGCAGGGATGGTCTGGTTGGAATGTTCCTAACTCTGGCCTTGCTGCACTCTGGCTATTGAATACCACTGCAGCTATGGCCGGGAGCCTAGGTGCCACGGCTGCACTAGATTCTAAATTGTTCCTGAGTCTAAATTAAGTCCTGCATGGGAACGTCTGTCTGATTTGCTGAGACTAGCTCATGTGGCTGTCCTCTAGTGGCTGGGGGTCAGGGAAAGGGCCATCTGATTTGGCTCCTATAGTCGAGATGAGTCCTGCTTCTCACCATTTCCCACATCATCCACATCAGAGAAAAGGGAATTAGGATGCTAAGCATTCCTCATAACAGTAAATTTCCTGCCCATCTCCCCACTTGAACTTCTGTTAGTGTATGGACATAGACAATAGTAATTATTTTATTTCAATAAAATATGGAGGTATTTCCCAACCTGCAAATTGGATTACATCAACAGAATAACACTCTTTTTTTTGGTAAAGATTTATTTATTGGGGGGGGGGTGTGTGCAAAGTGCAAGCAGGGGGAAGGGCATAGAGAGAGGGAGAGAGAGAATCCCCAAGTAGACTCCTCACTGAGTGTGGGGCCCCATCCAGGGCTCAGTCCCAGCTCCCTGTGGATCATGACCTGAGATCATGACCTGAGCTGAAGTCAAGAGTTTGCCGCTTAACCAACTGAGCCACCCAGGCTCAGCACCCCTTTAAGCACGGAGTTTGCAAAGCCTTCAACCTCATTGAAGAGGTAACAGTTTCTTCTGTGTCTTGGTGTTTCAGTGATTATCTTCTGGCCTAATCTCTAGGGGAAAACCAAAGATGGATCTGTCCCCTTGACTTTCACTCAGATGCTCAGTGTAAGCGCAGTGGCTTCCAGTGTAAGCGCAGTTGCTTCCAGGGCCATTAAAACCTCTTCTCCAAGGGCTCCATTAGTGATTGGACTTGCACTTGAAAGTATTCCATGCTGCTACCTATCAGGCTGGGGCAGAGATGAACGGGGACGCGGGAGAATTGCTGCCCAGCCAGGACTGTGCCGCTGTTCCTTCAGTGTATTTCTAATGGCTCTCAGATTGCATCCTGGGAGGTGGTGGTGTGTGGTTAAGTAATATGAAGCCAGAGCTGACTCTGTGACAGCTGTTCCCAAAGGCACAGAATTTCTTTGTTACTAGGAAAAGATGCCCTTGAGTCTTCTGGGCTGAGGTAAGAGAGTTTGGCAGGCTCTGTCTTCTCTGCTTTCTGATGGCCTTCACGGATGACAGGCCGGAAAATAAGGAGCCAGAGGGACCTTCAGAGCTTTTGTTCACTGCCTGTGTGGCTTAGTTTAGGTTCCCTCAGAAACAGCCTCTGGGGCACAAATTCAAGTGCAAGTAACTTACTTGAGTGGGGGAGTGGGGAGCTGAGATGGGAGAAAAGGAGGCCAATAGGAGGTGCGTCATCAAGCAAGTTGCTCCCGTAGACAACCAGAACTCAATCCCACTGCACAACTCAGGGCACCAGGGCAGAACATAAGCCTCAGAGTTATCCTGCACGAGGAGTGAGAGGCGAGGGCATGTGAGCACCAGCTCCCATCACTCTTTTGCCAAAGGCTGCACCTGGGAAGGCACTGATACTCCAGCATGTCTGGCTTGCTGTGTGTATGGGCAGAGGGAACCCCGGCCACCACACAGAGCCCTCGGGTAAAAAGGCAGATGCTGGTAGTTCAAAGTCACATTAGTATCCGTGCAATGTCAAGGCCCAAGGAGATACAGGCTGAGCATCTACAGCATCTGCTACTCTTGTGTTCTCACATCCTCCAGACTCGTGGACAAACTTTCTGTTCCCCACCCATCAAAGCCCAGGGAAAACCTTCCCAGAATCAAGTAGGAGGTACACCTCCTTCTAATTGGTGCAGATGGTTTATTTCACTATTCACTATTCAGTAGCTCTCCGCCCATGTCACAGGGTCCCATATCTAGTCCTCTTTAGCCCAGCCTGGTAACATGTTGGCAGCTCAGACTGACCAAGCCCTGTAACAATTCAATAAACTTGACAGACTGACACTCCTTCCACTCAGTAAATGTCTTATTGGATATTTGGAAATGTGGCAGTCCACAGCCAACGGACTTTCAGCAGGTTCTTGTCAGCTTTGATGTTTTGGAGAGATTTCCAAATTTGGTTAAGCGTAATGAGTTTTGGGGATGTAGAGAACTGTGATTCTGAAGAGTCTCATGTTGGTCATTTCTAGGGGAAGAAGTCAGGTTCCTCAGGACTCTGAATAGCATTTGCTTAAACTGTGGGTCAGCCAGCTTTGAGCTGACCATTTGGCAATGTCTGTGAGAAAGGCCAGGACCTCTGTGAAAGCAGAACCATTGACGCAGTTGCTGTCTGGTGTATGAACATACTACCAAAGTTCACTGAAGGGGCGTCTGGGTAGCTCAGTCGGTTAAGCATCTGCCTCTTGGTTTCAGCTCAGGTCATGATCTCAGGGTCATGGGATCGAGCCCAGTGTGGAGCCCCGCATCAAGCTGTGGGCTTGGCCTGGGGATCTGCTTGAGAAATTTTCTCCCTCTCCCCCTGCTCCTGCCTTTGCTCATGCTCTTTCTCTTTTTCCCCTCTCAAATAAATAAATACATATATCTTAAAATTAAAAAAGAAAGGTTACTGAATGAGTTGAGAGACCATCTGAGACTTGTCAGGTGATCTTGTTCAAATGAAGCTATCTATATCTTGAAGTCTAATGTCTTTCTAGTTTTCATCATTTTTTTTCCTTTTTCAATGTCAGTATCAGTCTTCAGTCGAGAATGAGAGACCTCAGAATCAGATGACTCTATTGAAAAGGACCTTAATAGGTCACAGGACAGTTTCTCGCTTCAGGCAACACCACACTTAAAAAACCATTCCTGACAGGATGCTACTTACCGGAGGTCTAGAAACTCTCCCAAAGAAGTGGGAGAAATGCCACAGCCTGCCTGCTCTCAGTGTCTCTCCTTAATAAACTCTGGGTTTATCCTTGCTTGAATTTCAGTTTCAAATTTTTAACTAATGTCTTGATGATCTCCTAAGTCCTGCAAAGGTTTGTTCTGAAAAGCATCCTGGGTGATCTATGACCATCCTAGGAAAGGTGACAATATGTAATTATAGGAAGTCAAAAGTAGTATTTGGGGGAATTTAGTTGTCTAGGGAATCAGAGAAAAACACATGTAGAACTTGCTTTGAAATGCATCAACAAATAAGATAGAGTGATGGATGGACAGATGGATAGACACGAGTTGTATAAACATATAGTATAGTATAGTATAGTATAGTATAGTAATGCACAATAAACTTTATATATAGTAAAGTAAATGGTAATGGTAGAGTAAATGTTAATGGTAAAATCTAAGTGGTGGGTATGTAGGTCTTATTTGTAGATTTTTATCAAGTCTTCTGTATGTTTGAAAATTTTCACAATAAAATGTTGGAAAAATATATGCAGGACATGTTTTGAGTATTTAAATGTCCACCCACATACTTTTATTTATAACTTGGAGTTCTAAATAACCACAAACTTTCCTGAAGACAATCTGTTTACTTAATTGAAAATATACTCGAATATAAGAGATAACTTTATTGGCTCTTAACAGGTAGAACTAATTAAACAATCAATAGATCATTCTTAAGTACTTCCAAATTGCTCTGGGAGATATCAGTATATATAGATATGATCCTTATCTTCAAAAAACTTAAGTTCACATTGGGAAAATTCTTTTTATATTGATCTATCCAGATATCTATCTCATACACTTGAAGTCTGGTTTTACCTAATCTCTCATCTGCATCACCAACACCAGCATTTTTCTGCCTGGATCATACAACTTACATTTATACCATCAACATTAGCCATGTCATGCATGTCATCTACATCCATGTTCAAAGTGAGAGCATTTACATCTCCCCTTACATCATCTCATCCATCTGTCTTTACATATTCTCTTCTAACTTCGATGTTTGTATCTATATTACCTACAGCTACACTTTCTTGTTCGTCTGCATTGTCTACAACTATGCTCACATCCTCATCAATGTTCACCTGACATTACATCTACATTGTCTAAAGCGGTGGTTCTCAACCAGGGCAACTTCATACCCAGGAGATATCTGGCAACACTCAGAAACATTTCTGATTGTCACAACTCCCAGCAGGAGAAGTGTGCCCCTGGAATCTAGTGAGCAGAGCCCAGAGATGCTATTAACTATCCTACAATGCACAGGACAGCTCCTGAAAATAAAGAATTATTCAGCCCAAAATGTCAATAGTGCTGACATTTGAGAAACTCTAATCTGTCATCCACATCAACTACATCCATGTTTACGGCTATGCCAGTCTCATCTACATCTCTGCTGGCAGCTACTCTGTATTTATATCTGTATCAGCTATATCTGCACTTACTTCAATGTCATGGACAACTCCATCACAACATTTACAATATCCACATCAACATCACCTACTTCACCACAGACAACATCTATATCTCTATGATGTACGTCTTTTGTTTCTGCATCTACCTGTATACCTAATTAGCAGCTCAGAGCCTACTTGTTATATCAGATTGAGAATTTTAATTCTCCCCTCCTCTGCCCACATACAAAAATGTGAGTGGAACAGAGGTCAACCATTGTGGATCACACTCCTTAAAGTATAAGAGGCAAAGAGTTCTTTGCTGGCTTTGTCCTGGTCTCCAAGGGCAATTTTGGTTCCTGCCAATGGAAGCCAAAGAGGCTTCCATTTTGAGTTGGACTGAAATGAGAAGAAGCATGGGCCTGTTGGATTTCACTCATGCCCTCTCTTTGCTTGCCAGTCTCTCAGAACCAGAGGGCATTTGGTACAGACACCATTGTCTCTCATAGGGTGATACAGAATAATTTCTTCTCAAAAGAGCAGTCACTGCTGAGACCGTGGCATGGTTGGATCACATCTGGTTCCATCTGAACTGGTCTGGCACAAGGGAAGCCGCAGATCCCGCTATTTGGCCAAGTGCTTTGGGCCATGGAATAGTTAAAAGACCTCGGATTCTGGACCAAACAGCACCTCAGCTACAATGTTCAGGTAAGCCTCTTTAGCCATATAAGCTGATTGGTCAGTCAAGACAAAAGTGAAATGCTGTTTCCAGGGGAAATTGAGAACATGGGAGATAAGACAAACAATAGCAAATCCCTGTGGCTTCCATACCCTGTGACCTTTACCAAATAGCTTTGCTTCCCTGCAGAAACCTCCTGGAAACCATTAGTTTTCCTCCAGGCATAAGATTGGCCCTAGGCAAAATTTCAAAACAGTCTCTCGCCACCCTTTTAAATCCTCATTCATTGTACTGTTTCTAAATTCTCAAAAACATATTAATCTTTGGGACTTGGAAGTAAAGAAATTCTTTACTTATTGTTGTGGATTTCTTTTTTTAAGATTTATTTATTTATTTTAGAGAGAGAAAGAGAGCGTGTGTGCACCTGCACGGGGTTGTGGGGGAAGGGGCAGAAGGAGAGGGACAGAGAATCCTGAGCGTGGAGCCTGACTGGGAGCAGGGTAGGGGTGGTTCTACCCCAGGACCCTGAGGTCATGACCTGAGCCAAAACCAAGAGCTGGACATTTAACCAACTGAGCCACCCAGGTGCCCCTATGGATTTCTTTAAAAAATATATATATATTTTTGGGGCGCCTGGGTGGCTCAGTGGGTTAAGCCTCTGCCTTTGGCTCAGGTCATGCTCTCAGGGTCCTGGGATCAAGTCCCGCATTGGGCTCTCTGCTCGTCAGGGAGCCTGCTTCCTCCTCTCTCTCTGCCTGCCTCTCTGCCTACTTGTGATCTCTGTCTGTCAAATAAATAAATAAAATCTTTAAAAAATATATATAGACACATATATTTTTTAAGTTAAGTTCTATGCCCAACATGAGGCTTGAACTCATGACCTTGAGATTAAGAGTCACATGTTCTACTGGCTGAGCTAGGCAGATACCCCTATTTCTTAAAATATTTTTAATAGATGAGAAATATGCAGTTTATGTATACAAAAATTATAGCCTATAGCAAATATCCAAACATTATAAAAGTATATAGGTATTCATATTTATTTTGTTTGCAAGAGTGTCTCTCCCTGGGACGCCTGGGTGGCTCAGTTGGTTAAGCCACTGCCTTCAGCTTGGGTCATGAGCTGGGGGTCCTGGGATAGAGTCCCGCATCGGGCTCCTTGCTTGGCAGGGAGCCTGCTTCTCTCTTCGCCTCTGCCTGCCATTCTGCCTGCTTGTGTGCTCTCTCTCTCTCTAAAAAATAAATAAAATCTTCAAAAAAAAAAAAAAAAGAGTGTCTTTCCCTTAGCAGCAGATAGGTCCAGGAACACATACTTACAATATGGTAATAGCTACAGGCACAAAGGCAAATCATACTGGCATATCCCTGCGACACGCTCCAGAAATGTCTACCTGAACTTCAACTCCAGGGCTAGAGCTTCTTGTTCCTTCAGTGGATGCCCTCAACAGATCCCTTCAGACCAGTGGTATCTCTCTGCTCATGGTTCAGCTTTGATTCTAACCGGAGAATTGTAATACCTTCTCCTGTCTTCCCGATTTCTCAATTTCTCTCAGAATTTGGTATCTGGAAAGTATATAAATTGTCTAAGAAATGCTGGGAAGGAAGAGCCTCATGGAAACACTCCTCAGCAGCTCCTCAGCTGGTGCCACCTCGTGTGCTCTCTGACTGCCCAAAGCCCTTTGCTGCTCGGTCCCACCTTTCAAGCTTCAAAGATACACACTCCCCACCAACAAGACTCCGGTTCTCTCTGCATTGACTTTAGGCTTCAGGAGGGAAGTAATGTGATTGAGTAGAAGAACTACAGTGACTCCCATAAAGTAGAAGCATAATCAAGACAATGAAAGCATGTCTGCAAGTGTGGAAAAGAGTCCAAGGCATTCCTTCCCTGGGTCATAGAAGCAAATGCTTCCAAGGGCACAGAAATGATAAACTATGGGAACTTGGCTAAATGTTAAGACTACAAAAGTGGTGGAGACTGAGTGTGGCCAGACAGGAGAGTGCAAGGCTCAATTAAAAGCATTCAAATTCAAGTATTTAAAACCACCAACCAATACAAACCAACCAGTCACTGAGGGCCAGTTTCTGCCAGGTTGGGATCTCTGCATTGAATGCTGCCTGCGGTCTAGATGGTCTAGACGGTTTGGGGTAGGTGCATCCTGCAGTTGCAGTCACACTTTAAAAGAAGATTGAGGAAAGTGTTTTCCCAAAGGCTAGAACAGTCAGTGAAATACGGGCATAGCCTCTTACTAGGTATGGGCCCAACACAAACCAATTCCAGTTGCTAGACCAACTTCAGAACCCAACAGTTAAAATCACAGATTAAAAGATTCTAACCAACCACAGTTCAGAAGAAATAATAATTATTTTTAAAAACCAAGTAGGCAAGGGGCCCTTGGGTGGCTTAGTCGGTTAAGAGTCCAACTCTTGATTTCAGCTCAGGTCGTGATCTCAGGGTTGTGAGACCAAGCCCCGCATCCAACTCCGTGCTGAGAGTGGGGCCTGCTTAAGATTCTCTCTTTCCCTCTGTCCTCCCCAAACCCCTCCATGTGTGCTCTCTCTAAAAAATAAAAACCAAGCAAGCAAAATGACAGTATTTCTAATGATAGACTTATAAATTGAGTAATCATATGAGAAAAAAATTCTATCTCATGTGAAGGCTGTGCTTTTGTAAGCAAGGTAACATATATACAACTCATTATATTCCCCACCATTCAGTTATTGCACTTATGTCAGGAATGTTTCCTTTTATTAGAAAATTGGTTGACTACCCTTATCAATAAGCAAATTCTAACACAATCCTAAAATTATATAACTCAGAACAGTTTCACATGAATCTACTGGAAGTGGGGGGAAGGGGACTCATTGGCAATATAACCACAATTGTTCAATGTGATCTTCCCTTTAGCTCTGGTGGATTTATTTTTATTTTCACTTATTTTATTTTTTAATTTTTTTGAATTATTTTTAAGTGAAAGCTTGTCTAAAGTATACAAATGTGTGGAATGGTATGTGACTACTGCTTGTTATTCTAGCAGCCAGATCTTTATTCTTTCAACTTCAGATCAGGATGCTAAATAAAAGGCAAGATTTGGGGGGAAAAAAGAAATTCTAGCCAAGATAAATGTCAGCTGCTTGGATCTCTTCTGATTGTGATGATGGTTTCCTTCCATATAAAGAGTCTCGTTCTCATAGCATTTTTCATGCCTGTGGGTATTTAAAATTCTATTTTTTAATTACATCTGAATCTATCAGATTGAGGTGATTGTTGCAGGGCAAAAGGTGTTGAACTCTACTTATATCCTAAAAATCTCCTTGCCCTGCTTCCTTGATGTAAATATTGAGGATTTTAATATCACTACTGTCTCTGTCACTTGAAATGTTGAGCTGGTTCTTTTTTTTTAAGATTTTATTATTTATTTGTCAGAGAGAGAGAGCACAAGCAGGGGGAGGGGCAGGCAGAGGGAGAAGCAGGCTCCCTGCTGAGCAAGGAGCCCCATGTCGGACTTGATCCCAGGACCCTGGGATCATGGTCTGAGCCCAAAGTAGATGCTTAACCGACTGAGCCACCCAGGCATCCTGAGACACTGGGATGGTACTTGCCCAGCTGGAAGAGAGCACCAGAGAGGTAGAGTGTCAGAGGGGAAGGAAGGTGAGCGTTGAAATCCAGACAAGCTTGTTTTTAAAGTCATTAATAGTTGTGTGTCCTTGAGCAAGTCACTTAACTTCTCCAGAACTTTGGTGTTCTTCTCTTCAAAATGAAGATGATGAACCAAAAGATAAGTGCTTTGGAGAACAATAAAGCCTGAGGAAGGACAGAGAATGCCTGAAACAGAGGAGGGAGAAGGACAGAAATGATACTGACCACACAGTCAGCACATCACAGGAATGAAGGAGGCATAGGCAGGCCCTCAATAAACGAATGACGACAGTTCTTATTTTTCCTTTCCTTCAGTCATCTCATACATATCCCCCCTCATTTTCTTTGTTTATGAAGTTCTGCATTAGTTTCCCAATATGGTTGCCTGGTTCCTAATATGGTGACAAATTACTATAACCTGGGTGGCTTAAAACAGCAGACATCCATTGTCTCACAGTTCTGGAACTAGAAGTCCAAAATCAAGAGGTCAATAGGGCCATACTCCCTCTGAATGCTACAGGGAAGACTCTTTCCTTGCCTCTTGCTACTTTCCGGTGGTTGACAGCAATCCTTGACATTCCTTGGCTTCTCTTTGCATCACTTCAATTTCTGTGTCTCTCGTCCCAGGTCTCCTCTGTCTCTGTATCCAAATCTCCCTCTCCTCCCTCTGATAAAGAAACCAGTCACTGGATTTAGGGTCCATCTTAATCTAGCATGACCTCACTTAGCTAAGGGCATCTGCAAAACCCCTATTCCAAAATAAGATCACATTCTGAGGTTCCACATGGAAATGAATTGGTGGGGGGACATTATTTCACCCAGTACATTCACTTTGGTGCATCCAAATCTCACCCACTGGGAAGGCCTAGCTCCTTACCACCACTGAAGTGTATTGTCCTTGACTGCGACAGCTACTCTGACCATCCAGTCATGTGGACCATGGGATCATGTCTGTTCTGTAGCTGCTGGTGTATTCATGAGTCTTTAGCAACCAGTTCTTTGGGGAGGGAAAGACCTGATATATAAAGAGAGGGAGAGAGAGACTATATATATATATATGTACATATATATATACACACACACACATACATACACACATATGTATATGCATATGTATATATAGTCTCTCTCTCTCTATATATATGTATATATGATGTGCATACATCATATATACATGTGGTTTCTGTGTGTAATATTCCCATGATGGCTGAGTTCAAGCTGCCAATGTGATGTCAGCCAACTCTCTTGAAATTCCTGAAAATGTAACAGTCAACTCTCATGAACTAGTACAAGCCAGCTCCAGCATGAGTGGCACACTGCCTTGTAACTGCTATTTTGTCTTTAATGTTATTCATCATCCAAGGAAATAATAAGCTTCTCTGGCATATGTTTACTTAAAAGCCAGCTCAAAATCAGCTCCAGTGGAAGCCTTGGGACATCCCTGCCAACCTTTGTACTAGTCCTTCTTTATATTTCCTATAAGGAAGCACTCAGTACCTTGGATTATAATTATTTATTTGCACCTCTGAACTCCTGATAGGCTCATTGAGGGCAGTTATGATATGTCCTAACTGTCCTTGAGTCCCAACAACTCACATAATGCCAGACCCAGCAGGGACTTCATTGTCAAATTGAGGGAAGGGGTCAGAGCCTCTATCTTGTTTTGTCTTTCTTGGTGCCATGTTCACAGCAAGCACTCAATGTAGGCTTCCTATAATTAAACCATGTTGTAGTTTTAATACCTCCAAAAGCAGACCACCTACCTTCCTGTTGGTTGAACGTCTTCCCCAACAATGGTTCCCACATCTGGTTATGCATCACTCATTCATTCAACAATGTGCTGTGAGCAGTCACTATGTGCTGGCACTGATGTAGGCACTAGGAACAGAGTATAGAATGAAACAGACAGAGAAGCCCTGCCCTCATGGAGCTTGCACTCTAGTAGAAGAGGTAGGCAGCATACAAATAAGGAAAAATGTGTATGTTGTTTTACTAGTAGCGATAAGTGCTTTGGAGAACAATAAGGCAGTTCCTCCTTAAAACCAGGGAGAAGGTTTGGGAAGCCCTCACTGAAAATGTGGCATTGAAGCAAAGCTCTCAAGGAGGGAGGGAACATGTGGATCTCTGGCTCTGCATGAGGACACAGTAAATGCAAATGACCTGAGGCAGAAGGATGCTTGGCATGTTTTAGGAACAGCACAGGAACTTGCATGGCTAGGGCACAGTGCACAGGGGAGGATGGCATGAGAAGTGAGAGAGGTAAAGGAAGCCAAATCATAAAGGGCTGGTGATCAGTGTAATGATTCTGGTTTTGTGTATGAGATGGGAGACATTGGAGCATTTTGAACCAAGCAGTGGCATGAGTTGAATAGACATTTTAGTGGGCTCTGTCTGGCTGCAGTATGGAGGATGGACTATCAAGAGACAGGGGGGGAAGCAGGGAGACCAGTGAGAAGGCTGTTCACTTATCTAGCTGAGGGAAGATGGTGACTTGCAGCAGTGGCAGTAGGAGTTAGAGATGGAAATTAGCAGTTAGATTCTGGATATATTTTAAAGTTTGAGTCTTCAGGATTTTCCAAAAGACCAACTACTGCATGTGAGAGAATAGAGGAGTTAAGGGTGACTCTAAGGTTTGTGGCTGAGTATGGAGACATCCGTGATTGGTATGAGGTCCCAAACTCTTACCACACATTACATAACCTTGGGCTAGAGTAGAGGTGGCTCAGGAAGGTCAGAGATGAATCAGAAACAAGACCAGTCATGAGAAGTCAGGTTGGAGATTGGGCCCAACCAGTAAGAAATGTGGCCTGACGCTGAACTCTCTGTATCTCTCTTAACAGAGGCTAATGGAGGTCCAAAGCCTCAGCGAGGCTGAGTCCACAGACACAGAGTAAAGGATGTGAGTTATGCTCAAAGTTGAACACAGGGGAAAGCATGTGAGTTGTAGACAGAGGAGAACAACAGCAGCAGTCAAAAGATACTTCAAGATCAACAGCTCCTCACCTCCACTGAGGTTGGGCCAGATGCTGTCAGGGTACAGAGATTAAAAAAAAAAAAAAAAAAGACCTGCACTCCCTTTCTAGGAGTCCTGGAAGGTCTTCCAAACCACCACCCACTCTGCAATGCTCATATAAATGTCCACTTCAGCAGCAGTCCCCAATCCCAAGAAGATTATCATGGGAGTTACTGTTTTAATGTGCACCAAGAGCAGAGTTGGCCCACTGAGTGGGCCATGGCTCACAGATAATGTATGAGCTGAGGGACCCTAAGAAGATTAGTAACTGAAGTGAGTTTCTGGGGAATCTCTGCACTGTGCTGAAATTCCACTCATGGACTCGCTCTCCTCAGATATCTTCAGGGACAAGTTGTTCTGAAATCGTTCCAGGAGTAATATTGGCTTGGAGTCTCCCAGCATTCATTACCACTTTATAATAGCATATTTTGTACAAATTACACTCTTCACTTTTAGATCTGGTATGCTGGGATGTTAATCATCCTGGAAACACAGGCAGATGATGGAAGCTGGGCCATCTAGATGCTTACTCTAGAGTGGAATGACAAGAAGGCAGAGCACAGGGTCTTACCTCCCAAAGTTCTTTTGGATTCTCTCTTTCATCTGGAGGGACAAGGAGAAATGGAAAAGGACATGGGAAGGAGGGGACTGGGGGCCATTGATTGACTTGGCACTTTGATGCCTGCCCCTGAGGCTTGTGTTATTACCTCCTATGTACCCTTTTCCCCCAAATTAAGAAGTAGCATCCAAGAAACCACTGTGCAGACTGACCTAGAGAGCAGAGAGTAGGAATGTATGTGTATGATACTCTGCCTCTTATATATTCTTCCTGGTTTTTTCTCCCTCCACATCCTCACTGTCAAAACAGTGTCCTGAGTAGTATAATAAAATGGTGAATTATTATGCAAACAATCCATTGCTCTAGATTTTGAAGACTATTGTCTATCCATTTCTAGAGTCCTTGGGTGCATTCAGGTACTGAGGGATTCAGATTCACTCTTCAGTGACTAAACCATCTCCTCTGAGACAACTCCCATGCTGCTCTGATCTATCTTCACCATTTCCTTGGGCTATATAGATTCAGTGAGATCTTCTGGATGCCCTTTTGCTTCCTCTTCCATCTCTGGGCTGGAAACTGCTCTGTGTTCCTGGAGGTTCAGGACCAATGAGCCCCAAGGCTTCTGCCTTTAGTCTGCAGGATCTAGGAAACCACTTTTCCCCATCAGTCATATTCCAGCAAAGGTTCTTTCTTCTTCAGTTAGCTATGAAGTCTGCCTCCACTATACTTCTAGGGGGAAAGGACCAAATCCAGTAAGTGTTCCAATGTTTATTTTCATACCTGATAGGGTCGTATGCTTTCTGAAAGACAAAAAGATTGAGTTGAGAGTGGCTCACTCAGTGGTTACTTCTAGTTCAGGGAGTACCACGTTTATATGGCAGTGTATTATTTGGTGCTCTTACTTCAGCCTTGTGAGTGAGTACAAAAGAGAGAAAATGCAGCTAGGGGAGAGTGAGGAAGAGAGGGAGGGCAATCCTTCAGTAATACTTATGAGAAGTGGTCCACCATACATATGTATCTTTGTTACCCAGAACAAAAATATGGGCAATTACATCTTGGGAGGTTTGGGACTGCATATATTTACTTAATAGGAATGGCTCCTCAAGGACCATTATGAATGATTGGGAAATAAAATATTCATAGGTGTAAAACTGAAATTAGCCTACATGGAGTTTTCCCAGAGTTTACATCCACAGAATACATTTTTGTAGAGAAGAGGCCTGCCTGGGAGTTGATGTGCTCTAATATTCACCATAAATAATTAAAAATTCACCATCAGCAGAAGAAAGCCTCCTCCTAGAGCAAAGAGGGTTTTATTCAGTCTGCCAGATCTCTCAGAATCACAGAGGCAGAACCAACTTACATTTCATGACTCCTGAGGATGAGCTGCAGAGATAAGGGTCAGGGGAATTCAGCAGGCAGCACAAGAGGGAGACCTTAGAACCCCCTGCACAGTACTGGTCCAGTGACAGCCATGCTGGCCTGAAGCTGGTGTGATTTCAAGGTTATGACCACCATTTCTGGCTTGGTGCTGGAAATTCCACAAATTGAAATATATGTTTTGGAATGAGACCAAATGTCACAAATCCCTTTGAAGAGTGCCATAGAGAGAAGGCTTTTCAATAGGAAGAGGACAAAGAGGCTGTGGGCATCAAGGCGTCGGGGGCAGAGGGGAGTTGCTACTTAGATGGGAAGGACCCAACAGAACAGGGTGTGGGTCCCAGCATCTCTGCTACCACTGCCTGACACAAGTGCTGGAGGGAGGGCCATACAACCCAAGTGCTTCTACCAGGGGCCCCCCTTAATGCCCCTCAGTGGTGACCCACAGATTCCCTCTTGCTTCTGGACTTGGAGGAACTCCGAAACTCATCCAATCTTTCCCATTAGTTCTATCTTAGGGGCTGTGAATCTCCTCCTTCACTCGGAACCCATCCGCTTTTATTTTTGGGAGATACCCCATGATCTCTGGTCCAGTTGGAGCATTCCCTCTTATACTACAGCACTTATATAGGTAAGCAATGTGGAAGCATTTTTCAATCTTATGTCACACATATATCATTTTGAACAAGCTGAACTTGGAAGGTACACTCAGGAAATAGCTTCAATCTTCTCTCACAACTGCCTTCAGGCATGCTCTGTCAAATCTCCTTTCCTGAACCTTGAACACTGTCAGGCAGGAACAACAGCTTTTCATTAACTCTGGACCGTTACAACAGTCCAGACTTCTATTTTTCACCCACTTCAAAGCTCCTCCAGCACCCAGCTGCTGCCTGACTCAGAACCAATCATGGAAAAGAGGAAAAGCTGGCTCATTCTTTTGTTCTCCTTGTTTCTTTCTTTCCTATCATAACCACCCCCTCGCCCAACCCCCTCCACCCAGCTCCTTCTGGTTTGGAACAAAGCAGAAGATCAAAGAAGACTGAGATGGGATCAGAGGTCGCCAGTGTTCTCTGTAGTTTTCCAGGGGACCTCCAGATGCTGGCTTGCCCTTTCACAAGAGATCTGTCTCGATTCTTCAGAGTCTTCCATGGTAACCTCCTCACTCCACCAAACCCTGACTGGTGTGACGCTCCCCTGTCTCATCTTTCACAACACCTCTCAGCTACCATCATGAGTACATCCCTGGGTCTCCTTGCTCCATCAAGCAGGGGCCTTTTTTAGGTGACTCAAGACCAGTAACATTCCAGGCAGTCCACTTGGCCAAGGGAAGATCTCTAGATATACAGATGCTCCAGCCACTGTCCTTCTCCCTAATTTGCAAGCTGCTCCAACCGACTTCCTGCTGTCTCCATCTTTATTTAGCTCCTGAACTGTTGAATAGAGTTGCCCTTTGGTCTCCTTCCCTTTCTCCTCATAGCTTTATAGGAAGTCTTTGCTATCTGCAGCTTAGCAAGCTTCCAGCCAGGAAATGAGATGTCAGTCTCCCTCCCTGCAAACAACCCCACTTTTTGTGAACTGTTCTCAAGGGGCCTCTCACTTGGCAGAGGTAGGAAGCAGCATCATGAAACAGTACAGGGCTCCCTATCAAATAGATTCTTTCTCCAACCAGTCCCCTTTGCATTTCTAGTTCTGACAGCCACTGTGCCTGGGTTAGTGAGTCTCATAGAGAGGTGCCTGACTCCTCTCTTTGGAACATGTGGGCACTTAAAACCCATGTTCTCTAGTTCTGAGGCTTCAGCCAAAAGTCAGACATAATAAGAAAAATTCTATTTAACAGCCAGTAATAGGTTTGTGAATACATGTGTCATCATTCAATTTCCTCCAGGAGCCGACCCTGAGACAAAAATCTGACTGGAAATAATTTATTCTGGAGATAATGCTAAGAAACAGAGACAAGGAGTGGAGAAGTAAAACAGGAAGGAAAGGCAGGCCCAAAGATCTTGGTATCAGGAACATTCCATTGTGGGTCACTAAAGCTTAGTCCCACTGGAAACCTCTCAGAGCCTCTGTGGAACACACACCTCAGAGGGATGTGGGAATCTGGGGGAAGTCTCAACACTCTGTAGAGGTACATTTGCAGGGCAGCAGTTTCCATGGTATTACCATTTTCCTGACATGCCATGTTTTCTCACCCTCCTCTGCAGACCTGGAGTCTACCCCACGAGGCTCCCACCTTTCCGCCCTGGCTGGCTGATGAACTCTGCTAGAGTAGACGGGGTATATTTCCTTTCACCATTAATGCTGGGATTGACTGTGTAATTTGTTGTAGGCAAATATGCATGAACCATGGTGCTTGATATGTAGTGAGCATTTATATATGCAAATGAAATTGATGAGTTTTGAGAGAAAAGCTAAATTCAGTACCTGTATTGCTAGGTGGTTTTGACCTATATGCCCTTCGTTTGTTTGTTTGCTCTCCGGTTCCTTGCTCTATTCTGTATCATTGGAGGGGCTGTTCCTTGCAAACCATATTGCTCTGGCTTCCCTGCCAGTCATATCCAGGTGTGTTCAGTCAATAAGAGGCACAGGCACTGAAAGAAAAGAGAAGCCAAGAGAGGTCTCCCCCTTTCTCTCCTTGGGAAGAAGAGGATGCATTGGTAGCAGTGGCTGCTTCTCTGCTGTGTTTCCAGCTCTTACCAGACAACTCACCCTCCACGGCCCCAAATTCTGCCTTTCCAGCCTGCGGAATTTCCCACTCTTACCAAGTGGCTCATGTTTCTGGGCTCCAGTGAGGACTCACATTTCTTTATCCTTCTATTCCTTAGAGGTGCAGCAGCTGCCTGCATTTACTAAGCTCTGCCTTTCCTCTTGTTCCCCTATTTGCTCTTTCAGCTTTCCTAATCCCTGTGTATTATTTCCTTTATTAAATTCCTTATAGTGGTTTCACTTTCCTGGCTGGACGCTCATGGATGATCTGTTTCAGGAGCCATATACAAAACCATGCTTTTTTCTAGACCCTGGTTCCTAAAGGAGACCTGTTTTCCTTCTTAATTTTTTTTTAGAACATTCCTGACAAATGCTCTTCCCCATGGCTTCTCTTCTTTTCCTATGGTAATGGTATTTTATACTACTTGAAAAAAGATTATATCCAAGACATTATCAGTAATCAAAAAGCTAAGTCTGACCAATATTGTAAAGACGTCAGCTGCCCACAAATTGATCCATAGATTTGATGCAATTCTTCTCAAAATCCTAACAGATTTGTCACATGGCAATTGGCAACAAATTCTAAAATGTATATGAAAATGCAAAGGCCATTATATGAAAATAACCAATGCCTTCCAGAAGAAAAACAGGGTAGGAAGACCTTTTCTTTTTTTTTTTTTTTAACCAGATATCAAGACTTATTAAAAAGCTGTGGTGAAGGGTGCCTGGGTGGTTCAGTGGGTTAAACCTCTGCCTTTGGCTCAGGTCATGATCTCGGGTCCTGGGATCGAGCCCCGAATCATCACATCATCGGGCTCTCTGCTCAGCAGGAAGCCTGCTTTCCCCTTTCTCTCTGCCTGTCTCTCTGCCTACTTGTGATTTCTCTCTCTGTCAAATAAATAAACAAATAAATCTTAAAAAAAAAAAAAAAGCTGTGGTGATAAAGTGTGGTGCTGCTCCAAGGATAAATAAATAGACAAATGAGACAGATCAGTATCATGGAAGAATCTAGAAACATACCTATGCGCATATGAACTCTAGGGTTTGTTTTTTGCTTTTTTTTTTTTCCTTCAGTGACACTACGCAGTAGGTGAGAAAGGATGATCACTTCAATAAAAAATTCTCAGGACAATTAAGTAGCAATGTGGTAAAAAGTGTGACTGTACCCCTAACTCATACCAGGTTTATTCTAAGCCCTGGTTCCTAAGGAAAATACTGGTTTTCCTTTGTCATTCTGCTTTGAAAGAATTCCTTAGAAATGTTCTTTCCAAAAGCTTTTTTTTTTTTCCTGGTACATGGAGATCTAAATATGAAAGGCAAAATAATAAAAAGTTTGTAAAATAAAGAGAACAAAGAAAGGTCAGTCTGAATATAGGAACTGGTTGTGAGCCAATTCACAATAATGAAAAGAATTTTCTTGATGAGTAATTAACTCAGCCCAAGTCCTATCTGAGAAGCCATAAGATGACATTAACATTTTAAACCCTGTGCTTTACAAGATAGCAAGACAAAAGGGAAATTGCTGAAACACAAAATTTAGATCGTCCTGGAAGGTCCCAATTTCTAAATATTATTGGCAATCAGTGTATTTTAAACAGCAGCTGGAACCCTTATACAATTTCATAATAGCTAAAGAATTTCCCCCATATCAGCATCCAAGGAAGGGCCTTCCCTTAACATCTTCTTTGTCTGTAGCCACTTCTTTCTAGAGGTTTTATATGGACTCTTTAGTGCAAGAACATTCTTTTCTGTTTGTTTTAAAATATATCAGATTTCAGAAAAAATGCAAAAGAGTATTAAAAATTCCCATATACCTTTCACCCCTGTTTCCCAAATGTTGCCCTGTTTACCTTAATATTCCCTCTTCTCCTCTCTCTATCTGTATTTTTTTCTTAAACATTAGGGGGTAAGTTGTATATATGATACCCTTTTATCTCTAGCTACTTCAACATGCATTTCTTAAAAACAAAGATATTGTCTTACATAATCACAGTACAATCCTCAAGATTGGGAAATTAACATTGATACAATATTTATTATGTAATCTTTAGATTTTGTTTAAATTTTACCAAGTGTCCCACTAATATCCTTTTCAAGACTATTCTTTTAAATATTCTGTGGCTATGGTCTTGGTGAAATAATTCCCAGCCTTTTCAGGAAGAGGTAGTGCATGTTTAAAGGACTTGAGCCTCATTGATTTTCAAGAAAAAGACACTGAAACAGACATCTGCCTTCCCTAAAAAATACCCCAAATGAAGGTTCACTCTATTCCCCAAAGCCTGTATTATCAGAGAAGATTCTGGATGGCTTCTCTTTGTTGCAGGGCACTTGCCTGCTTCTTTTTCCTGGTTCCTCATTAGACTGAGAGAGCTCATGTTAAAAATATCCTGGAAGATGTTTTCACTTTCCTCTCACACATAATAGCCTTCCTACTTCAATTTTAAAGCAAGACAGGATGCACAGTGCTTACGGGATGTACTAGATTCTACAAGCAGGTTATTCCATTACCTACCCCTGACACTAGGGCTCTATTATAAGGGAGTAATTAAAGGCCAAAGGGTAACAACCTAAATAAATGCCCATCAGAAAGGGGACTGGTTAAATGAGTTCTATTAATACAGTCAATGTAATATAGTGCAGCCTTTCAAAAGAAGATGTAGCTATGTATGTTTCAAAATAAATTAAGCCGAAACAACATAAAGTGGTTAAGTAGTACAGACTCTGCAGAGGGTAATTAGAAAACTTGAGGAAACAGAAGTAGAAGGGAGACATTTATAGTAAACCCTTTTGTACCATCTGACTTAAAAACTATTTACCATGTGCATATGTTATGTGTTCAGATAGAGAAAGAGAGAAAATCATGAATAGCACATAGGTAGGTAGGTAGACACAGATAGAATAATGGGTAGGTAGACAAATATAAGACTAAAAATTTAAAGGAACAGCAGGCTCCATATTCTCCAGCTGCACCTTTTATTTTTAAAGCCATCATTCCTTTTCACACTCCTCCCCCCCTCGCCAACTCTTTAGTCCTCTTTAGTTATTAGCAGTTTTATCCTCCGCTGGGTAATGAAGACACAAACCAGACTCAGTCCTAGATACCCTCTAACCAAAACCGCACACCATACACAGCCTCTAACACACGCTTTCAGATTTGGATGTGGGGTGGAGCGAGATGAGGAACAAGCTTGAGCAATCTCAGAGGGACCTCAGACTCTCCCTTCGTGTCAGATTTGCACTACCTCCCCTTACCCCTTCATTCCTATGTCCGCCTTACTCCCCACCCCCGCTCCAGATCCCAAGCACCCAGGAGACTGGACTGGCGTAAATTTCCTCCTACTTGCGCTGCTGCCCTGGGGGCCGCCTCGTGACGTCAGGGCTGAGCGAGGGGGCACCGCCTCCTGGGTTCCCACCCCTCCTGTCCCTGCGGCCCGGCTGCACTTTAAAAGAGCGGGGGCCTGCGCCAACCACGCCACACCGCGGGGACCCGAACCCGCAGCTGCTTTCCCGGAGCATCTTTATCTTGCCTTTGGCCCGCATCTCACTCACCGGTCCAGCCGCCATCCTCTTCTCCGTGCAGATTCGGGCGAGCGGAGCCATGCAGCCGGCAGTGTTTCTTGGCCTCCTGGGAGCCGCGGTGGTGGCCGGTGAGTGGGCTCAGCCGGCTGTTCAGCACCGTGGACAGCACTGGCCTCGTTCTTCTGGCCCCTTGGCTTGTATATATACTGGGAGAGAGGAAGGGTTGAGTGAAAGCTTTCTCCTTCTTGCTTGAGAGTCTTAATTTCTGAAACTCCCTGCTTCATCGTCTGACTTGGAAAAGCCAGAAGGCTTCCTAGCCCAACCAGAAGAGTCTCAGTCTTTTCATATCTGAGTTTTCCTGTAGATAGAGAGAAACGTGCCTGCGCCTCTAAGGAAACCCCACATTTTGTGCTCACTTCTAATATATCACGTTCTCTCTACCTGCTAAAACCTTAATATGTAACTGGAATTAAGTATTTGGTTTTTCAAAGCCAGAGGACTATGGAGACACAAGAGTACGTGTATTATGGTATTACTTGGCACCTGCATAATTTCCTTTATTATTATTTAAATATAAGATGAAAGTAAGTCTCATGTGTATATCAGATGTCTTTCTCTTAACATGTTCCTCTATGTGTTCATGTATATGTATGTACAAGTTTAAGTTTTTTTTTGTATTTTATAATTCCATTTCTGGGGAAAGGTAATTTCATACCCAAACTCATGCATTTTTAAGTTATGAATGAAAACTGCAGTAGATATTTTGACTTTTGTACTCCAGGAAAATAACAATTATTAAATAACCACAAAGATATCCTTGAAGAAGTAAAAAAAAAACCAAAAACATCATTTCAGTCAATTTGGGAGAATGAAATTTTAAGTAGCAGGTTATTTGACAGTGTGTATCTTTATGTGTGGAAGACTATAGGATTAATCTTTCAAACTACACTGAATCTTGAAGAAATAATCTCTGGAGATTTAAAAAAGTGTGTGTGTGTGTGTGTGTTGAAGTAAAATCACTAGACCGTTGGGAAGTAAATATACTATCACCAGATTAAACTGAAAGTTTTCTGTGGCTGTTTTAATAATCTCATAGGATATTGTTCTTGTCTGAGATTGCAATTCCTAACTGGAACTGAGGTATTGCCACCCATGCATATGAAACTTTCATTGACAGCAATTGCTGGATCCCAAATATAAAGATACAAGATGAAAACCAATGGTAATTTACCTTATTGCAAGCTATACACATTCAGAATTTTCTAACATTCTTGTCACTCTTATAAATTGTCTATAAATGTTCTTAATCTAAAGAAAACTAAATGAATATTTACAGTCTTTTCTAGTCAGAAATACTTTCAGAAAGAAATTGCTTATAGTGCTATAGCTATGCTGTACATTGACTTTGGACTACAAAATAATGTCATTTATGAGACTTATTTAACTATAGTGGTAAAATATTTATAGTTCTTTATGCAAGAGAATATTTTAAGAAGGGTTCACATTTTAATATTGGCTAAAGTTGAGACATTATTTTTTGAGACATTACATTCTTAAAAAAAATTATTGAGCTATAATTCACACACCATAAACCCATACTTTTAAAGTGTGTGACTTAGTATATTCAGATTCTGTAATCACTGTCATATAAATAAATAAATAATATAAATAAAATCTTTAAAAGAAAAAAAAAAAGACTTGGAGAGCAAACATTTTGTGAGGAGAGGTCAGGTCACCAGTTAAAAATAAACTGCATTTGAGTAGCTTTCATCTCTTCTGAGAGTTTCACTCTTGCTGGTCTCATTTAAAATAAGTTTTAAACTTTTTTTTTAAATTTACTTGACAGACAGAAATCACAAGTAGGCAGAGAGGCAGGCAGAGAGAGAGAAGAGAAAGCAGGCTCCCCGAGGAGCAGAGAGCCCGATACGGGGCTCGATCCCAGAACCCTGGGATCACGACCCGAGCCGAAGGCAGAGGCTTTAACCCACTGAGCCACCCAGGTGCCCCTAAGTTTTAAACTTTTTATTGAAGTGTAATAAACATTTAGAAAACTGCATAAATCATAAGCACACAGCTTAATGAATTTTCACTCATTGAGCACATCTGTGTAAGCACTACTCTGATCAAGAAACAGAATTTGCCAGGGTGCCTGGGTAGCTCAGTTGGCTGAGCATTCTCTTGGTTTTGGCTCAGTCATGATCTCAGGGTCTTAGGATCAAGCTCCACTTTGGGTTCCATGCTCAGCGGGGAGTCTGCTTGAGATTCTCTTCTTCTCCGTCTGCCCCTCCCCCAACTTCTTCCCTCTCTCTTTCTCTTTCCCTCAAATAAATAAATAAATCTTGAAATAAAGAGAGAAAGCAAACATTGTCAATATCTCAGAAGCTCTCTGTGCCTGTGGTCTGGATTTGAATTATACTGTATATAAGACAGTATTCATTTCCAAATCATGTTTAAGACATTGCTAGGGAAAACAGCTGTGTGTGTTTGTGTGTGTGTGTGTGTGTGTGTGTGTGCGCGCGCGCACGCGCTCGTGCACTGGGTCAATTATGGCTCCTGGACCAATTTTCTTCAACTATTTCCATTCTGCTCAGCTGTGACTCTGCCCCTCTCTCCAAATAACGTGCAGGGGGTGGGGGTGATTTTGTGAGTTTGGGGCCACACAGCTTCCAAAAATCAACTGAAGTCTTCCCATTTCTTTTTCTCCTTCAAAGCAGTCAGTTCTGTGCCAGTGGATAACAGGAACCACAATGAAGAAATGGTAAGTTTAATTGGACATTCAGAATCTAGACTTTAATCTAGACTCTAGATTCTCCCACTCCTTATCATACCAAACCAAACCAAACGAAAAAACAAAAACAAATGACAACAACAGGAAACCTACAATATAGTCTTACAAGCCAGGTTTTCATCCCTAAGGGAACTGTGAGCAAAGAATGTGCCTCCTGCTCTGGGCTCTCACTTCCTTCCTGGATGTCTTCAGTGCCCCTAAGGTTAGCTGTCATCACCACTTTCCTTCCAACCTGCAAGAAATGGGTGTTTATGTCTCTTCTCTTGTGTAATCTCGACCCAATGCTATCTTGCATTGTTTTGTGGAGAAGCCTCTGAAATTTCACTGTAGTCCTGTAAATCTACATTTCTGCCCCAAGGATCCCACACCAATACAGGCCACAGAGCCAAACCTCTTGCTACAGCAGCTCTGGGTAGAGTTAGTCTGTCATCCCAGTGACACCAGCTTTTGCCAACGTGCTCTTGGGTTTCCCCCCAGGTGACTCACTGCATCATTGAGGTTCTCTCAAATGCCTTGTCGAAGTCCAACGCTCCACCCATCACCCCTGAGTGTCGCCAAGTCCTGAAAAAGAGTAAGTGTCCTACACTGCAGGAAATCTTTGTCCTTCCTGCTGCTTCCATTACCTTCCAATTTACCTCCAAATGAAGGGACATGGGAAGGGCATAATGCAATGGGAAGAGTGCAGACTGGACTAGGATCTGGGGATATCGAAGATAATGACTTCTAGTCCCACTCTGCCACTTCACAGCTATGTGGCTATAGGGAAGGACCTCTTGCCTTTCTGGGCTTATTTTCTCAAAGTAAAATGAGGGAGTTGAACTCACTGATAGCCTTTGAGTTAGCTATCAGTCCTTAAATTCCTTGGTTCCAGAGTTTGGATTTTTAGAACAGACTTTCACTTGGTTGGAACTGATCTGGAAATGCTGGAGGATGAAAGGATAGAAGGAGACCTTAAAATTATTCTTCTCTTTGCCTTCTGCTCTTCTGACAGTGAGATGTTAGAAGCTTGAAGGATGACTTGGGAACTTCTGGACCCTTTACATGACAGATTGTTCAAGCCATCTTAATTTAGAGCTGATTAGAATGGGAGGTACTACCAAATGGCAGAGAACTAGAAGGGGGAGGGTAGAAGTGGAGCAGCCAATGAGTCAGAGCAGTGACCTTCTGAATCTAGGGTGGGATACATTCTCTATATAATCAACTTCTGTTCAAGACAACACTTGAAGAGAAACGCAAGCAGTATCCACTGGGAGTTGACACCAAGATCAGTTTTGCAAAACTATGCCATCTCTTATGCATGAAGTCAACCTGACTCAATCAAATCCAAAAACCACTGTTCTCTTCAACACCTTCTCTGCTTTAAAATTTTTAGTTAGGCTGGGAATAGCGGATTTGTTTTTCCTGTCACCTCCAAAATCTCTCATTGTAAGATAATACTCTCCTGCTATTGCCTCACATGAGCCCTCATGCATAAAATGGTAAAAGTAAGTATTGGCAATTGACCAAAAGAGTAACCTGACAGGACTCAGTCCACTGTTGGGGGCATCAGAGAAATCACAGATGTGGGGACTTGAACCTCTACAGACCCCATGAACAGCAGGAGGACGCTTTCTTTCCAATCCCAGCTTACACACGTCTTTCCGAATTTCTCCCCAACTTTCTTTCCCAGCCATTACAGGGAATGAACACAGACAGAATGAGTCTTCAGGCAGAGACTAAAGGGAGCTCCTCTGGGCAAGCCTGTCTCACTATCTCCCTTCCCCTTCCTTCGTTTACCAGATGGATGCAAAAGTGTGGGGTCTGCCATAGTAGGTCATTGAAGAACTCTGATTGCTTAGGAAGAGCTGTTGAACGCAGGGCTCTGCTTGCCTGCCAAAATCAGATTCAGCCTTTAGGTCTGTTGAGGCCATAGTGATTCTAGCCTCTGCTTAACACTGACTTGGCCCTGGAGTCTTTTGATGTCTGTTCAGAGACTCAGGGAAACTGGTTAAAATCAAATGACTCCTGTCTATCAGGAAGGACCCTGGTGAGACTCTACCCAGAGAATTATACAATGCTGAGATCGGGAGGGTTTAAGAGCTCCCCCTGGTGGCAGATTCAGCAGCCAAGGCCAGACAGACAGTATAGGGAGTAAGGCAGGAAAGGAAGATAGGAAGTGACTCACGAACTGGAAGGATACGTGTCCTGGGAGGGGGAGAGAGGGATAGATTTCTCAGTTCTAGCCCTACTGTGGAGAAATACGGACTTTGTTATCAGATTTGGGATTTTTCAAAAGAAGTTAAAATTTGGATTTTTAAGCAGTATCTCCTGGTATTTAAGCATTGCCTCTGAATTTGAAATGACTAAAAATGCTATTTAGGCCATGCAGAACTCACCTCTGGGTTACCACTTTGTGGCTTCTGCCCAGTTCTAGTTTTCTCTCCTGCTGATATGTCTTAAACTAATCCCAAGACTGGTGGAGCTTTTTGGCCAGCTGGAAGGAGAAATCTCCCTCCTGCCCCTGGGGCATCTTCATCTCCACGTCCCATTGTCTCCAGAGTGTCTGTGGAGCAAGCATACACTTGTTGAGTGAATGAGCACTTGAGGAATAGAGGAGAATCACTGTTTTCTGGCTTGAAGAGACCTTAGGACATACATAACCCAATTTCTTAATAGGTGCAAGAATCTTTGTCCAGTTAATCTGGTCATTCTGGCAATGGAGAGTTAAGGATGGAAGGTACATTTCCCCCTTTTTTACTTGAAAGTAAGGATGAGTTTCAACACCTTGGTTTTACAGACTGACAATGACTATGTGTTGCTAATCACAGTCCTCTGATCTCACCTGAGGGGACTTAAAGCTAAATTTAGGAAGAAGTGCTAAGACTCACGCACAAGCTGCTACAGGGAGTGCACATTTAACTGGGAAAAAATAAAAATACTCTGTTCCTGACCAGGAGGCAGTAGGAACGGGGCAGCACAGCCCCCACCCTGGAAAGCTGAGATCCTGTATGATTAGGGCTATGTCAGCTGCCTCTCAGAATGATGTCAGTATCTGCCCAAAGCCTCCTTGTTCATCTGTGCCTACCTGGATCGATGGCCTCACCTGCTTCAATGCTGCAATGGCTCTTAAAAGACAAAATCACTGGGGAGGGACCAGCTCTCAGGTGTCTGGGTGTGAAAGGTCAGAGATATTTCAGTTGATCTGTGACACATGAGAATGTTATCATGCCAGGCTACTTTAAAGCCTACCTTAAAGGAGAAAGGTACAGACCATCCACTATTTCTTGGACATTTTTACAATGACCAATTTTTTCCACTTTGCAAATGTCAGTTCAAAATGACTCATCAGTGCCATTCAGTAGAAACATAATGTGAGCCACAGATATAATTTCAGATTTCTTAGTGGCCACATTAAAAAAGTAAAGAGACAGGAGAATTTAATTTTAATAATATGTTTTTATTTTTATCCAATGTATTTTATTCAACATATAATGCATGTTTATTTATACTTATATACTTATATAAATACTTATGGATTTATTTATAAAGTTTATCTTTTTTTTTTTAGTAATCTCTACACCCAATGTGGGGCTTGAACTTACAACCCCAAGATCAAGAGTCACATGCTCTTCTGACTGAGCCAGCCATGTGCACCCACACCCAATATATTTTTAATATATATTATCTAATACATCCAAAATATTATTTCAATATATAATCAATATGAAAAATTGATTTTTTCATACAAAGTCTTCAAAATCTGGTGGGTGCCTTAGACTTATAGCTCATCTCAATTTGGACCAGCCACATTTCAAGTACTCAGTAGCCACAAAGGGCTGGCAGCTCCCACAACAGACAGTACAGATCTGGACCCAGAGCTATGAGAGGCCTCGGCTTTAGGAGTTCTCTCTGAACTCAGTGACATAAGTTGAAATACAAGCCTTTCTGGCTAACAATCAGGCAATGCTAGGTGCATATCTCCTTTCATGAAATGCCCTTGAATTAAGGAGGGTTTAGTAAAGGATCTATTGACATTTAGAAAAGATAGGAGAGAACACATTCAATTAAAGTATCAGTTATACCATCTACTGTTGACTAATGAAACACAAAGATAACTCAGTATACTGATCTTCATCCTCAACATCTGAGAATATGTTGGGCAGATGGGACCTGAGTGATGGAAGAAATGGTTCTTTCTACTGCTGTGAAGTTTTCTCAGGGAAGAAATACACACCCTTCTTATCACCAGTTACTAAATTATATCGCCACTGCTATATTGAGTCTACACAGTGGATTGGATTAAAAAGACTGATAAACTAATAATTTAAAATTTAAAATCCTCCTTTGAATCCTGATACTTTCCATTTTGGCTATTTAACTTTATTTAGCTGGATTCTAGTTAGAACTATTCACATAATGCTAATTTTTTAGTCCTTACTTAGAGCAAATATGGAAAGAAGGGTCCCTAATTGTATTTCTCTGAGTCTCAATGTCTTCATTTGTAAAAAGGGGAGATTGAATTAGAGGAATTCTAAGGTTTCTTCTGATTCTTAATACTTGCATTTCACAGATCTCTATTTGGATTTTAATTTGATCATTAATAGTACCAGTGAGAGGGGTACCTGGATGCTCAGTCAGTTAAATATCAACCTTTGGCTCAGGTGGATACCAGGGTCTTGGGATTGAGCCCGCATCGGGCTCCCTGCTCAGTGGAGAGTCTGCTTCTCTCTTTCCCTCTGCCCCTCCCTCCTGCTTGTGTGCTCTCTCATTCTCTCTCTCTCAAATAAATAAGAAATCTTTTTTTAAAAAATAGTACCAATGAGAAAAGCTGGCTGGCTGTTATGAAAAAAGTAAAAATAGAGGTTTTTTTTAATTATAGTTAAACAGAGCCAAGGAGCTTTCATACCATTTTCTTTTAAAAGGAACCTGAGTATTAAGTATTTTATTAACTTAAAAAATTATCCAAGTAATTCAGGCCCTTTGGTTTTGTAGTGATCATTGATACTGGTGCTTGTTGAACCACAAGCAATTCTGAAGTTACACTTATACTTCTTTATTTTCATTATAGGTAGAAAAGAAGTCAAAGATGAAGAGAAAAGTGAAAATGAAAACACACGGTTTGAAGTAAGATTGTTAAGAAACCCAGCTGATGCCTCAGAAGCCCATAGGCCTTCTGGTAGGGAGGAAGCAAGAACCCCAGGAGAGGACACCCAAGGCCCCACAGTGGCTGACACAGAGGGAGGTGGGCACAGCCGAGAAGGAGCAAGCGAACCCCAAGGGGACCTCTTCCCCTCTGACAGACAAGTCTCCAAAGAAGCAAAGCCACACCATTCTGAGAAAACCGAGGAGGAGGACAGGAAGGAAGAAGAGGGGGAGAAATATCAGAAAAGGGAGCATGGGAAAGACGGCAGTGAAGAGAAAAACCTGGAAGAACTAGGAGAGACACAGAATACCTTTCTCAACAAAAGAAACCAGGCTACAGCTAAGAAAAAAGAGGAGTTAGAGGCCAGATATGGTCTACACTCTGCTGGGCCCCCTGAGGAGAAGACACACAGCCGGGAGAGGAACAGCCAGGAGAGTGGAGAGGATATAAGAAACCAGGAGAAACACACTCAAGAGTCTAAAAGCCAAGTTGGGAGCAAGGAAGAATCTGAGGAAAGTGAGGAAGATGCTGAGCCTGATGTGGACAAACGACGCTGGAAGCCAAGACACCACCATGGGAGGACCAGGCCTGACAGGTCCTCTCAAGAAGGAAAACCTCCCTCTGAGGAAAGGGGATACCTCCGTGAGGAATCTGAGGACCCAAACGTGGGCACAGTCAGTTTAGGGGAAAAGAGGGACCGCCATTCAGCCCACTATAGGGCTTCAGAGGAAGAGCCTGAGTATGGGGAAGAAGTGAGGAGTTACCAGGCTGTCCAGGCTCCCAAGGATCTGGAGCAGGAACGATATAGGGGCAGAGGAAGTGAGGAGTACAGGGCTCCAAGACCTCCCAGTGAGGAGAGCCAGGAGGAGGGTAAGAGAAATCGCCCCAGCTCAGAGCTTAACAACTTAGCACAGGGATATAATGAAGAAAATGAGGAAGAGAGAGGCCGTGAGGGGGGACACCTCCACAGAGCCAGGGGAGGGGAACCAGGTGCATATTCCATTCCAGACAACAAAGAAGAAAAATGGTTCTTGGGTGAAGGACACCACCGTGTCCAAGAAAACCAGATGGACAAGGCAAGGAGGCACCCACAAGGTGAGTGGAAAGAGCAAGACAGAAATTACCTCAACTATGGTGAGGAAAGGGGTGAGGAAGAAGCCCAAGGGAAATGGCAACAGCAGGAGGACCTAGAAGATGCTACAGAGAGCAGGGAGGAAGCTAGGCTTCAAGGCAAACAGTATGGTCTCCATTACACCACTGACAAAAGGAAGAGATTAGGAGAGCTGCTCAACCCATACTATGACCCTTCCCAGTGGAAGACCAGCCGTTTTGAGAGGAAAGACAACATGGATGACAATTTTCTTGAAGGGGAAGAGGAAAATGGGCTGACCTTGAATGAGAAGAATTTCTTCCCAGAATACAACTATGACTTGTGGGAGAAAAAGCCCTTCGAGGAGGACGTGAACTGGGGATACGAGAAGAGAAATCTCTCCCCCAAACTGGATCTGAAAAGGCAGTATGACCGAGTGGCTGAACTAGACCAGCTTCTTCATTACCGGAAGAAGTCAGCCGAATTTCCAGACTTCTATGATTCTGAGGAGCAGATGACCCCACGCCACGCAGCAGAGAATGAAAAGGACAGGGCTGGCCAGGGAGTTCTGACAGAGGAAGAGGTACAGTGTGGGGCTTTTGTTTAAAATTAAAATGGTTAATGTTAATATCTTCAAGACTATCTGAAAGTAATGTGGAGAAACTGATGGGAATTGATTACCATGGGGATACAGCCCTAGTAAGAGAATGCCAACAACCTCTGGGCTGGAGTTCCATTGTCCATATCCCTGCCCAATTACCTTACTACAGTGCTTCTCAACCTTGGCTCCATGTTGGAATCATCTGGAGGCCTTGAATAATTAGTGACGTTTGGGATCCACCCCCAGGGATTCTGTATCTTTGGTGCTGGGTGCTACTTGGACATCAGGATTTTTCCAAGCTTCCAGGTGGTTTCAGTGTTCAGCCAAGGTTGACAATCATTCTTTTGGTGCCTTCTTGTTCAATTAAATTTTCATCACTATTTCCCAGGGTGAGAAGGAACAGATGATATAGAAATTAGTTGCTGCTTTATTCTATCTTTTTCAGCTACTGGGCTATAAAAATTAGTTTACATCTCAGAAAGTTAACATGATCAGAACCATACCTGCCTAAACATTTTTTCCTAATATTGAATTATGCTGATTGGCATTTCTCAAACTTGAATGTGCATCAGAATCTCAAGAGATTCCTAGCTTCCAAGTTTCTGATTGAGTAGATCCTGGGTGGGGCCCAAGAATCTGCATTTCTGGTAAGTTCCTTGGTGATGCTGATGTTTCTGGTCAGGGGACCACACTTTGAGAACTACGTAGGGTGTCTCATATGGTTTCTAACATATCAAAAATTCCCTTCTATTCATACTCCCTCAAACCACAATAAATTTAATCGATCTGGGACCTCATGTCTCCACTTTTCTGTGTTTTCTAGGAAAAGGAACTTGAGAACTTGGCTGCGATGGATCTGGAACTACAGAAAATAGCTGAGAAGTTCAGTGCTAACCAAAGGGGTTGATGGCCATTGGAGCAAAGGGCAGTTTTAAGAAGGAGTCCTCACATTATTTTCCACTATTTCACTGAAAGACACCATTTATTTACCCAAAAGCAGAAAGTAGAATTTTCTGTTCATTCAGTGTTTGGCACAATTGGAAATGCTTTAATTTTTGCCAGAATGCTATTGAAAATATGAATAGCATGACTTGTAACATATCCATTCTCGCAAAATAGACATATGAACATGCTCGTGACAATGACTGTGTTGTAATCCTTGAAAAAGAAATACATTTGTCTTCGTTTGAAATAATAAAAGATTCACCTAAGGCCAAAATTTCATGTTCTTAGCTTCCTTTGGGCTAACAGGGAAGAGTGTGATTTTCTTTTTTTTTTCTTTCTTTTTTTTTTTTTTTTAATTTGACAGAGAGAGAGAGAGAGATCACACTCAGGCAGAGAGAGAGGGAAGAAGCAGGCTCCCCACTGAGCAGAGAGCCCAATGTGGGGCTCAATCCCAGAACCCTGGGATCATGACCTGAGCTGAAGGCAGAGGCTTAACCCACTGAGCCACACAGGTGCCCCAGAAGAGTGTGATTTTCAAACCCATTCTTTAAAGTAAATTTTAAAAGACAGCACTAGGATTTATTGGTCTTTGGATGCAGAATAGGCAAAAAAACAAAACAAAACAAAAAACTTTGAAGTAAAATAACATCTGGGATATAAAGCGAAAAAGTACAGGCAAAGACATCTGTTCCCCCGGGGTAAAGAAAGATTATTAAATAGACTTGAAGAACCTATTTCAAAAATGACCATAAGACATTTACTTTTTAAATCCTGTTATCTGGAAAGCTCTGGGAGTAGCCAGCCACAGGTCATTTTTCAGGGCTAAGGAAGAGAGAGTCTGGATAATGGGAAGAGCTCTGGGCTGGGAATCAGAACATATAGGCTGATCCAGACAGATTCTTGGACCTTTAGGGCCTCTTTTCTACTCTGGAAGAAGATGGGGCTCTGGCTCTATTACTAAGTGGCTGTATGACTTCGGACAAGCTGCTTTCCCTCTCTGGACCTCAGGTTCATCAGTAAAATGAGGATACCTGCCTTATTGGGTTGTTACGAGGATGAGTATGCAAAACACTTAGAATGGTGCCTGGCATATGGCACAGTACAGGAAATGCTGGCTGCTACCATTACTAATCCTGGAGCTAGCTTCCTATGGCAAGACAAGTGGAAAGTGTCCTCTTCTCCTTCCTTTTACCTGTCATCTCATCCCTCACCAATGGTGTCTCCCAAGGGATTGAGCCCCAGGTGCCACAGTAGTGAGCTGCTTGGTAATATATCCTTTCTAGGCTGTCTTTATCTCCATGTACTCCTTCTTACTGGTAACCTCAGCTGGCATTTCCTGGAATGACCTCCCAAATAAACAGCTTGTCCTCTACTTCTTATTTCAGGGTCTGCTTCTGGGGAACCCCAACCCAAGAAACCATCCAAAGCTAGGCTTGTATTATGGCAAATATTTTTAATGTACTGCCATTATAACCCTTTGTGTTACCGCATTTTAATACAAGTTACTGAAAAATATTTAACACATTGCAGTAGACACATCTCTCCTTTTTCTCTATTGCAGCTCAGCAGAAAACAAAATTGCTTCCTAATAAAAAGGATTCAAGGGCCCAAGATGAATAGCAATTTACTCACTGGTTAAGGGAAGACAAAACACTGCAATGCACCAAATGCTGGCAAGCAAACACACACACACACACACACACACACCCTGCTCATGAGAAGCTGCTGGCTGCTGGCTGCTGGCAGATGGAGCATAGCACTGCATGATCCTGGCCTCCTGGTGATGTCCCGTGCACTAACACATCCTTTTGGTTTAGTTTGCAAACAATTCAGGGCAGGGCAATGTGTAGGCACAGATGACCTATCAAGGATAGAGGAGACATTCAAGAAATCCCACCTGACCCATGGCACCAGCAGAGTGCAATTAGGATCTCTGGAGATGCCATGACACCATTTCTTTAAGATGAACTCAAGGACTACCCAGGCCATGGTTTTCTCCTCTTTTGATCAAAGTAATGTATGTTGATGGCAAAACATCAAATAGTCCTGAAAGGCATATAATGGGTTGAATTCTTTCCTCCAAAATGACATGGTGAAGACCTAACCCTTGGCACCTTTGTGACCTTATTTGAAAATTTTCTGCAGATGCAATCAAGTTATGATGAAGTTGTTAGAGTGGGCCCATAGCCAATATGACCAGTGTTCTTAAAAGAGGGAAATGTGGATAGACACAGAGGACAATGTCATGTGGAGACATAGAGGGAAGATGGCCACGTGAAAATGGTGGCAGAGACTGAAGCTGGGTTGCCACCAGCCAAGAAACATCTGGGGTCAGCAGAAGCTAGAAGAGCAAAGAAACATTCTTCCCTAGAACAGCCAGGGGGAGAATGGCCCCACTGACACCTTGATTTGGAACTTCTGGCCAAATTAGGACTCTGAGACAACACGTTTAATTCTCCCTTTTGGGATACTAGCAGGTCTTGGCACACCATCAATTACTGGGGATCACTAAGAACAAAGATGGTGGCTTGGGTCACAAGGTTTTTTCTTTCTTTCTTTCTTTCTTTTTTTGGGGGGTGGACAGAGGGAGAGAGAGAATCTTACGTAGGCTCCATGCCCAGTGCAGAGCACGATGTAAGGCTCTATCTTACAACCCTGAGATAATGACCTGAGCTGAAATCAAGAGTTGGGTGCTTAACCAACTGAGCCATCCAGGCACCCTGACAATCACAAAGGGTTGACAGACAACCAGGAGTTCAGACTGAGCTGATTGGTGAGGCCTATCTCCTACACAAGACCAATTTGTTAAGACTGGGAGAGGTTGCTAGCATATCCAATATGTAAGCACCAACATACAGAGTGAAGAAAAAATAAACAGAGGAATGTGTTCCAAACAAAAGAACATGATATATCTCCAGATACAGATCTTAATGACACAGATATAAGAGATTTATCTTATAGAGTTCAAAATCATGGTCATAAAAATGCTCACCATGGTCAGGTCATGAACAAAGTAAAAATTTCAGAAGACAGAAAATGTAAGTACCATAAAGAAACCATAGTGTTAAATAACACAGTAAGTGAATGAAAATATTCAATGCAGGGGTTCAATAGCAGATAGATCAAAGAGAAGAAAGGATCAATGAAATCAAAGACTGGGCAGTGGAATTCATCCAATGAGGGGTGCAAAAAAATTTTTAAAACTAAAAAGAGTGAAGATAGCTTAAAGGACTTAATGAGACACCACTAAGTGGACAAACATATGCATTACCTGGGTCCCAGAAGGAATGAGAAAGTGGCAGAAAAGTCTAAAGAAATTTGTTAAATTTATTATTTATAAATTTATAAATTTATAAACTTATTAAATTATTTAACTATTTAAAGAAATAATGGCTAAAAACTTCCCTAACCTGGAGAAAGAAACAAGACATCCACACCCAAGAAACCCAAAGAGTACCAAATAAGATGAAGTCACACTGAGACACATTATAATTAATTGTTAAGAATTAAAGATATGGAGACTCTTAAAAGGAGCCAGAGAAAAGCAACGTGTTACCTACAAAGGAACCCCTCTAAGACTACTGGTGGATTTTTCAGCACCAATTCTTGTCAGAAGAAAGTAGGGTGATATATTCAAAGTGCTGAAAAAACCAAAAAACTGCCAATCAGGAATACTCTACTTAAGAATCTTCTAAGTTGTCCAGAAATGGACAGAGTTTTCCAGAAAAAAGCTGAAGCTCATCAGCACTAGACTAGCCTGACAAGAAATGTTAAAGGGAGTTCATTAGACTAAACTGGAAGCTACTAATCAGCTAACTCAAATGAAAACAGTATGAAACTCACTGATATATAATTAAATTCACAATATTGTAATAGTGGTGGGTAAATCACTAATAATTCCAGTACAAAGGTTAAAAGACAAAAGGATTAAAAATAACTGTAAATACAAATATACACAATATGAAAAAGACAAATTGTGCAATCAAAATAACAAAGCACAGGGAGTGTAAAAATATAGACCTTTTATATGTGGATTATATCTGAAGGAAACAAACTCAGTATCTCAAAGAGGTATCTGTATTCTCATGTTCACTGCAGCCTTATTCACAATAGGCAAGATATGGAAACAACCTAAGTGTCTGTAGATGAATGAATAAAATGTATCTATATACAGTACAACACTAATTAGCTCGACAAGAAGGAAATCCTGCCATTTGTAACAACTTGGATACCTTGAGGGCATGGTGCTATGTGAAATAAGCCAGACAGAGAAAGACAAATAATGTGTTACTTACTTGTATGTGGAATCTAAAAAACAAACAACAACAAAAAAACCCTCACGAAAAACAGGAGAGTAGAATGGTGGTTACTGAGGAGATATTGATCAAAGGGTGTAAACTTCTAGTTATAAGGCAAGTAAGTTCTAGAGATCTAATATACAGCATAGTGATTATAGTTAACAATACTGCATTATATACTGAAAGTCGCTAGTAGAGTAACTCTTAAACATTCTCACCACAAACGGAAATGGTAATTATGTGTTGGGAATGGAGGTGTTAGCTAAGGCTACAGGGGTAATCACTTTGCAATATATTCAAATAACAAGTTATACACCTTAAGCTTACATGATATTGTCTTTTTTTAAAATTTATTCATTTGACACACAAAGAGAGAGATCACAAGTAGGCAGAGAGGCAGGCAGAGAGAAAGAGGGAAAGCAGGCTCCTCCCTGAGCAGAGAGCCCGATGTGGGGCTCGATCCCAGGACCCTGAGATCATGACCTGAGCCAAAGACAGAGGCTTTGTAGGAGCCTCTCAAAGCCTCAAAGACTGAGCCACCCAGGTGCCCTGATATTGTCTTTTTCTAAAGATTTATTTACTTTAGAGAGGGAGAGAGTGCGTGCGCACACACATGAGCGGGGGTGGGGACGAGGGCAGAGGGAAAGAATCTGAATCTCAAGCAACTCCCCACTGAGTGCAGAGCCTGACGCAGGGCTCAATCTCAAGGCTCTTGAGATCATGACTTGAGGCAAAACTAAGAATCAGATGCTTGGCCAACAGAGCCACCGAGGTGTCCCAATTTACACACAGTTATATGTCAATTCAATAAAGCTGGAGGGGGTGTGCTTCACACAATTTTAGTGTACCTCTAAGCTAAAAAATCATCTAATTGGCACCACTGTGTATTTCCAAGTATCGTAATTCAGTGAAGATATAAGGTAGACATCACTAAATGACTTTTGTCTTTATTTTTTGACTGCCACTCATTAAAGTGTTATTTCACATAATTCTCCTGGTGGCTAGATGTCCAGAAGTCATAAAATTATCCATTCACCTGCTCCAAAGGTGGATGTCCACTTCACAAACAGGACAACAGCATCATGTACTGTGCTGCATTCTTGACGTGAGTGCACACACAGGAGTGTTTCTCAAGCAGTAGTTCCTGGGCCAGCAGCATCACCTGGAAACTTCCTAGAAATGCAAACCTTCTGCCCACCCCAGACTACTGAATCAGAAACTTGGAGGTGTTGAACAATCTGAACTTAATAAGCCCGCCAGGGAATTCTGGCACACACTAAGTTTCAAGTTATTGAATTAAGCATCAGTCCTCAAAGATGAAGTACATTATATGCAAGAGAAAACAAGTAACACAGGTTAAGGTTAACTTTTGCTGCTGGTACATGACAGTTCACAAGTCAGCTCCAGGGGTGGCTCCGTGGGCACATGCCTTGGTAGCGCAGACATCCAGAATGAATGAAATGAGATGAGCCTTGAAAACTGGAATCCCGAGGAGGAGAGGATTTAAACAAGAGCAACCAGTGGAGACCAGCCACTACAGAATCCAGTCTGTGCACACGTGTTCTCCTGGACAAACCAGGACAGGTTGTACATGGGCGGCAACTGTTGGCAAGGACATGTTCAGTGAGGTGTCGATTTGGGCCTCTGTTCTTATATAGACCATGTGTCACAATCAGCTGAAAGCCAGTGTATGCGGTGTCACTAACCCATCATTAATGTAAATCAGACGAATCATAATAGGAAACACGTTTATTCTTTAAAAGCCATTGTTTTAAGAAAAAGGAATCAAAACTGTACTGGTTGGTGATCACATTGACCATTATCAGGATAGTACATGCTATAAGGAAAATGTAATTTCTTTTTGTCTGAGATGCTCCTTGCTGATCAGCATCTATGCTATAATGATGTCAACGATACACATTACGAGCACGTTTAGTGAGCAAGACATGGGCCACGGCTTACTCTAAATACTTTCCTTGGCTGTAGCAGATGACCAAATTTGATTACACATTTTCAGAGCTTAGAAAGGCTAACCACCTAATCATGCCAGAGCTCAATAGACCAGCATTAATAATCACCAAAAAAGGCACTTTAAAATACACTTGACAAGGAGTGACGCTAATGCAATGAGAACTGGTCAAAGCCCTGCACTAAACTTTGTCATAGATCATATAAATAGTGCATTCTCTGTTTCCATACGTATATATAAATATATATGTGTGTATATACCAACAACCATAAACACGAGTGTGTGTCTATCTCCATAAGTCTCTGGATAGAGGGAAAAAAACCTTTGCTGTTTCCTTTAACTTAATAAAACACAAAAATTCTAGGCATTTCACTTGCAACAAAGAGTGAGGAGATGGGCAAATTAATGCAAAAAAGTACCCTACTACACCTTTGTGTATTGACCCAAAAAAGCAGTACAATAAATACTCAGAACTTTCCTAAGTTGTCAACTATTAAAATAAAAAAATCTAGTGTTTTAAAAAAGTTTATTCCACTGGAGGGAACAGGGAGGGTATTTTTGGTGCTGTCAATCTCATACACTCACACATCCATATTGCTTCGGTTGAAGAGAGTGGAATGAACACAAGAAATCTCTTCCACAAATTCTTTCTTTCAGTACCCAAGTTTTGGATAGGTTGTGTCATTCCACTTAGTTTAACGTATAAACAAAGTCTTGTATAAAGATATTTTTAGGATGTCTAAATTCTTAAGATATTTTCACAGAGAACTACAAGTACTTAAGAGGATTTTTGTGAAATCAACAGAATTGGCCACATACACACTAGTCCACCGTGTACACCCCAGGCTTGGGTGTTCTGGCTCAATGTTCTCATAGACCAAATTTATGCCAGAGGTGGACAAAAGACTTACTCGTCCTTCTCAGGAACAAGTGTACAGACTTACTTTTAGAAGATGAGAAAACAATTAGTGATGGCATTTAAGGTTTAATTACTAACTGTATAATGCCTGAGGACAAAAATCAGAGCAATTTCTGAAAGGTTAAGAATCAGACTCCGGGCATTTCCGTTTTTTAGCTGCTGGCTCTTCAGTCTTGTGTGATTCTAAAGTGCTTGCGTTGGATTTGAGACTGGGGTCGGCTTTAAGGTTATCCATGGCAACAGTGAAGCCTGAGAGAAGGTATCCCCCACCTCCGCTCATCAGTAGTTTGGGATGACTTCGATCTGGCAAAACCTAATCAAGACAGAAAGACATTCATGTTTTCCTAAGCAGATAAAGCACATGCTAATAATACACATGCCGGAAATCAGAATTTAAATGACAGAGATTCTCTTGAAGATTTAATCCGATCAATTTCTGAAGAGCTCCTTCCTCCACGTGACAGTGCAGATTAAAGTTAGAAACTGGTTTTAAGGATTTTCTTCTGAAAAATAAAATTGAAGCTGCTGCTCTCAAACCTGAGGCAAGTTTCTAGTGGCAAACGAGCAAATGTCTGTGTAGTACTCTGGGCCTGCACATAGCTTTCTTCCTACTGGCTCCAAGAAGCTTCATGGCCAACAGGGGAGCATGGGTCCACGAAGAAGTAGCTACTGGACATATATCCAGAGCTTTCCTCCCCTGATACCTTGTAAATTCCAACAAAATCTCTTCTCTGCTGTTACCATAGCTCAAGAAGATCACTGCCATGTAGGGCGGAGTCTGCTCAGGGCCTTGAGTATCCTGGATTAAGGCAGTGCGATGTCCAAGCAGCAGGGCAGGGCCTGTGGCGGCCATGGAGGTACTCCCTCAGATCTCCCTTTAAGAGGGAACCGGCTGTGAGGAGTTTGGGGAGCAGAAAGCCTCTAGCTGCTGCTCCTTTGGGATCTTGAGCAGCATTCATACACAGGGAGGTGATGGGCAGCTCCAAGTCGATTACTAAGCATGGGTACCCAGGATTGCAACATTTCTGCCCAAGACATGGCTCCTTTATTGGGCAAGCTTTGCTCTGGAGTTCCCCATCATCCTGGCTGAGACTTTCTGAAGGCAACACTGCAGGCTCTTCCTCCCCATCTTCCTTTCTCCCCGTCCTTTTGCAGTAGTCAGACCTCTGCCACAGTCTGAGGGCTTTCCTACCTGGCTCTGCTCCCTCTCCTTCTCCTCTTTCAGAGGCATCTTCCCCCATAAATCCCTTACACTTCTAATTCCATCTTATCGTGTGCCTTCCAGAGGACCTGAACTGATGTGGGACCCACCAGTAAATCCTGAAAATCTGCTGCAAAGACAACTCAGCTGAGAGGGCAGAGTCACTTTCTTTTTGGCCTAGGGATTTTGCTATCATCAGTTATTCCCTCCACAGTGATCTTGAGGCCTTGGAGAAACATGAACCACAACTGTTTGCATTTTAAGTGGCTCTGGACTAGAGTTTCAGAGTAACAGACCCTGACATGAAGGAGGAAAAAGGGTCAAGAAGAGCCAGGGAACTTTGTCTGAGTTACAAGCAGGAGATCCTTTCATCTCTGTAGATGGAAATACGGGCATCTATTTAACAACTTCTGGCACCACTGCTGAGAGCCAGCAACTCAGGAGAGCAGCCCCCTGGAACCAGCTGGAAGAACACGTACCTGATAATTCCTGAGCCAGGTTTCCGACAGCCTGAGATTGATGACCCCTCCTCTTTCTCGCAGTTTTGTATAGCATTCCAACAGAGGCTAAAGGCATAAACAGAATTCTGTTAAGAGTGCCTGCGAGGGCTGCAATTTGAGTATTAACACGCAGATACAAGAATTCCCAGCCCTTCCATTTCAGCATTACCTCTTTATACTGACAGTAGACCACAAATGGTCTTGAAGGGGCCACGAAGTCCAGCAAAGACAGCAGGAGTGGAGTGGGATGGAAACGACTAGCAACAATTAAACTGCAAAGAAAACGTTACACAAATTATTTCTCTACTCGGCAAGGCAGAGCATAGATTTTAAAATGCATTTAAAATGACCATCTACTGGGATGCCTGGGTGGCTCAGTTGGTTGAACATCTGCCTTTGGCTCAGGTCACGATCCCAGGGTCCTGGGATCAAGCCCTGTGTCGAGCTCCCTGCTCTGCAGGGAGCCTGCTTCTCTCTCTTCCTCTGCCACTACCCCTGCTTGTAGTCTCTCTCTCTCAAGTAAATAAAATCTTCAAAAAAAAAAAAAGATCATCTATTCATTTGCCATGACTCACACAAGGAAGAGCTTTAAATACCACATTCTACAAATTTCCCCCCAAAATAAAATCATATGTTTCTAAGAAACACAAAATGAACTAAAAGCTCTCTTGGTGCTTGGCAACTCTAAATAGCATTTAATGACATTCTTGATTTAAAAAAAAAAATCATCTGGAAACAAATCCAACATTGTAATTCTGCCTCTGCAGAAATCAGAATCTATGTCTCCTGTCAGGTTTTCCTTAGCCTTTATCACTAGCCAGAGTTGAATCAATTTGAATGGCCCACCCCCTGCATATAGCAGGACCACACAGACTCATCTGATACACTATCACTGGAGATACTTCAAATTTATTCTAGAACTCTGAAACCAACACAATTTCCCACATCCACCAGATGCAGCCTCCTGTCTTTAAAAACCCAAGATAGGGACGCCTGGGTGGCTCAGTTGGTTAAGCAGCTGCCTTCGGCTCAGGTCATGATCCCAGCATCCTGGGATCGAGTCCCATATTGGGTTCCTTGCTCGGCAGGGATCCTGCTTCTCCCTCTGCCTCTGCCTGCCATTCTGTCTGCCTGTGCTCACTTGTTCTCTCTCCCTCTCTCTCTGACAAATAAATAAATAAAATCTTCAAATAAATAAATAAATAAAAACCCAAGATAGAATCATCATCTCTGCTCCCACTATAATCGAAAGAGACACACGGAGAATTCCGTGTGAAGCACAGCCCATGGACACCCAGTATCTGTATTCCTTCATCAACATACCCATCTGAGTTTCTTTCACTCAGCAGAGCAGCGGCCTCTAAGTGTCTTTTCCTTTGCTCTTCTTGTCTCCTCTGCTTTTCCTGAATCTTCAAGAAGAAAAAGAAGAAACTAGCGTACTGAAGTCATTAAATCAGGTTTATGGAAATGATGGTCTGTCAAAAATTTCAACGGTATTTATCAACCTGGACTAAAGCAACAGAAGATCATTCATGAGGAAGCTGGAAACACACAATCTGTTTGTTATAGAACCATCAGTAAGCTACCTACACAATGCTTCTGGATCCCAAAGCTCTGTCCCAAAGAATGTATCACACACTTTGCACACTCATACATACATTTCTCCGTCTGTTTTGGTATTTATTATCTTGGGCACCGATGCTCCAAAGCCACACCAAAGCTCAGTGCCAAGTGAAACTCGGAGAGGAATATTATGAAGGTAAGGGGACTCTTAACACTTACATAATCCTTTTTGCTTCCTCTCTCTTTAGGCTCCTTATAGTCTGGATCTTGAGAGACGATTTCCATTGTTTCCTGTTCTGGTGGATGATGGCTCTCTTGGGCTTCTGCCCTGTTGTCTTCATTCTCCTGTTCTGAAATCTGTTTTTCCTCCAGGGTGCCATTACTTTCTTCAGCTGAAGCCCCGTCTTTAGGCTCTGAAGATAACATCTCCGCAGAAAATGTTCCATTTAGGAGACTGTCCACTTTATTGAGTGGGAAATCATAAAGACCACTGAGGAAAGATTTGGGGAATCCAAAACATGCTGTTGCTGCCCGAACAGGTCCACCTCCAGGGTACAGCTGAATAATGGAACCAAAACCTGAAGAGATTAAAAAAAATAAAGGTCTGCTGGATGGAAGGGATTCTAGACTCAGTACACCCTTTGGGTCCTCCACAATAAGAAGACTGAATGTCTTTACTCTTTGCAGGGGCTGCAGGATAATGCAACTCCCCCTGGCGGTCGTTCAACCTATGAATATTCCCAGTGAAGGAAATAATTCCAGAACACATGAACCTCCATGTGACACTATGGTAAAACAGTGTGATCGTGCAAATTTGGGTGTCACGTGATTGGCGATTGGCTCTCAGCTTTCCCCTAGCCTGAACCTCAATCAGAGCAGCTCGAAGTTCTTACCTGCCACAGGGTTAGAGGAAGGGCAGGCAAACCAGGCTGTGTGTGTTCCTCCAGGACAAAATATACCACATAGTCTTCTCATCCAATCCCCTCAATTCTGGCCAATAAAATGAGGACCAGCTATCCAAGAATTTACTGAAATCACTGTCCTGGAGGTCCAAGCCGGCCAAAGGCTTCTTAAACACCCCCACTGATACTGAAGCTGGGCAAAGGGCAACTGCCATCCAGTGGCGCCGACACAGCACTGGCTGGGAGATGTGGACTCTGCAGGAAGGTCCCAGGGACTAGGGCGGTGCAGGCCCACCCAAGCCATTTCGAGAATCTTGCAGTAATTCAGCCTCACTTTCTGTGCCCTTGAATTTTTAGGCCCTTCTACTCACGTCACGGTAGTGCTCTAATGAACCTAAAATGGTAAATCTTACCTCCCATCCGTTCCATCATTGCACCCAGCACCAAGCCTGCACAGGTTTCCATTACAATCATTTTATTGCCAGCACGGACATTTCCCAAAGTCAACATCTGGGCTAGTGTATCATATCTCATGTGGCTAAGGAAAAAAGAATGATTTGTTTATTTTTAGCTAAGCAGAAGCAGCTATTTTAATCATTTTTTAAGTTTTGTTTGTTTATTTCATAAAAATTATGTTGATAAGATTATAGATTGTTTTGGAGGCAACAGTAAAAAGAACTTACAATTCATGAGGTAGGAGGACACTTTATGCAGGTGAGCAAGTTTTTCATTTTACTTAAAATCATGACTGTTCTTAAAGATATATTTTCCCCCAATTATACTTTTGAAAGGAAACAAAGCGTACTTAATTTTTCCAGGTTCTCTTGCATAATACATAATTGAAAGAATACGGGTGGATGGCTTCACAACAGTAATGATGGCTTCATATCTGGGTGAAGAAAAAAGAAGACATCAGTTTTTAAAAACTGGCTTAAAAATACTTTATTTTTAATAATAAGCATTTTATAAACCTATAAAGATATAATACTTTCATCCTTTTTGAGCAAAATCCACTTACTTCTTTTTCTTCTTTTTTATATATTTATCTTGAGCAAATTCTGTCTTGTCCCGGAATGTTGTACTATTTTCAATTAACTGCTGAACTATTTCCTATAAGAAAAGGAGCAAGCAGATTTCCTGAAACTTTATTTCCACAGAAATGATAACTTCAAAGGTTTCTTACCCTAGAATGTAGCCAAAGGTCTGATTTTCCAGTCCCTTTTCCACAGAAGTCTAAATAAACTGCATTTTTTTATTCTATCTAGAACTTGTATTAAAATACAAGTACTTTGTAACTGTACTTTAAACAGGATAAAAAAAAGAAAACAGAGCTACATAATAAAGGGAGAAGGAATATGAAGGAAATTGTCCTTCCTGAAGACACTGGCTGAAAACATTACTGAAAATAAACCAAGTTAAGCTTTGAGAGTCACTAAGTTATTAAATTCTCTTTTGCTAATAATATCAGTTGTCACTCACATTCCTGTATATAAGAAAAGAAATCTTTCATCTACTGAATGGCATGTACATGTCAAGCTATTTCTCAGAGAAAAGCAGTATTTTTACATTTCACCTTTAGTAAATCCTGCTTTAAAATCCAAGCAATTTCCTCAATACCAAACAAAAACAAAACACAACATCCTTTGAATATTACCTCTCCTTTAATGCCTTTGTCCTTTAAAGCTTTTATGTCATCTTGAGTAAGTTTCTGAGATTTCCCATCATCAATTATATTTCGATTATCAGTGCCTGCTTCTTTGGTCTCTAAGGAAGGAAATTGCTTAATGACATTGATGATCTGAAATTATGTAAAATCTTTCTTCTTCTAAGTTCATGTCCACATCCAGCCCATCTTGTGTATGCTCTGGCCCCCCAGTGACCTTTTCTGACCTCGTTTCTTGGCCCCTGTGCTTCAGCCCTGCTGCTCTTTCTGTTCCTTAAGCATACCAAGCACAGGCTCACTGCGGGGCTTTGGTACCTGCTGCTCTCTCCACTTGCCCTCAGGTGCCCTCATGACAGAGGTCAAGGTCCTTTCCAGCCCTCAGGACTGAGCTCATCATCTCAACCACGTCTCACCCAATCAGCCTCCAGTACACCTCCCTGCTTTACCATCTTCACAGCACACATCACCATCTGCAAGTGTGTTGTTTGCTTTTCTACTTATTCTTGGTGTTCCCCACTGCTCTGTATGCTTTATGAGATGATTTAGACAGTGCCTAATTATGCCTGGCACAGATTTGGTGCTCAATAAAAATATGGAGGTTAGTTTAAAAGTACTTAATTAACTGGTTTGAACCAAAACTTCAATAGCATTGTAGTTATTTGATTTTAAAAATTAATTATTTTATTTTTATTAATAAACTATTTTATACACATTTATTTCAACAAATATTGAAATATTTAATTTTAGTTAACAATAACAACTAAAATTACGGGGTCTTTGCTACAGGCAAAGACTGTTAAGAACTTCCCATGTGTTATATGACTGAAACTGACTACAGCCTAGGCATTAAATGTATTTATGGCTCCATTTTACAAATGCAGATAGAAGACCTAGAGAAACCAAGTAATCTGCCTAGGATTACAAGGCAAGTGATGAAACTGGAACTTAAACCTAGTCAGTTAAATTTGAAGCCAGACTCTTAACTGCCTGCAGTTAAGTAACTTCGGGACACTGAAAGGAGTCTACCTGCTCTTACACTGAAGTAGCAAGGATTCTTCTAGGATTAAAAACTTGTCCCAAAGTCAGAAAGCCAGTTAATAATGGGCTGGAGCCAGAATCCAGGTACCCAAAGCCAAAGGCAGACCTTGTTTCATTCCATCAAGCTCCAGTTCTTAGATTACAAGTTTAAATTTCTTTGGGGATAGCCTGAGTTAACATTTTAGAATTGGGGTTGACAGGTTTCTGACTAGCCAGCTCGAGAGCACCTATTTCATATACCCAAAGTAGTGCACCTGAAGCAGGCTCTTCCTTCTTCTTCTTAGGCTGAAGGCTTCCTCCACTGGTCACTTCAAATGTGGTTCCATAACTATGTCCAATGACGTTATCCAGATAGAACCACTGTTTTTCAAAAGTTACTTTTCTAGGGAAGAAAATGCAATTAGCTGAATCTCATTTGCATTCAGTATAGAAAAGAAAGGTTTAATCAAGTTTATTTCAAAACTGGTCTCTGTAAAGAATGATCAGTAGCATTACCTCTGAACATAAACTGACAAATGAACTAGAGAGAACTGGGTTGGGGCAGAGACATAAAATTAGTAAGAACCTACAAAAACACTGAATTTGGAAGGAGAAACAAGGACAGAAGACCTTCTGAGGCATTGGTCTGGCTCCAATTTGCAATGACAGAATGTCCAGACTCACAGCTTTGTGGATTTCCTTTATAGCATAAAGGGTCACCGAGACTGCCAGGCCACTGGACACACACTGTCACACTACTTGCAACTCTAACTAGAAAACTCTCGAAACTGAACTATCATTGGGATGACAGGAATTCAACAAATTCCCTGGTCTAACTGGCTATTTTCTTTCAAAATTATCTGGTAAAAACAGAGTTGCCTAGTTGTCTCTCAGTCAGTAGAGAATGAGACTCTTGATTTCAGTGTCATGAGTTCAAGCCCCACACTGGGTATGGAGCCTACTTAACAAACAAACAAAATTATCTAGTAAAGGCAAATTACATTTACAAGTAAACATTATTGACAATCTACACATTTCGAAATGGTGCTTAACTCTGACAATGCTCTACTGAGGATTGAGCAACATCAGCTTTCCCCATTACCTGGATTTCTATATTATCATTTAAAACGAAAATCCCACAAAAACAAAAAAAAATTTTTTTTCCCAAAAAAGAAAACTAATAATATCCACTAAGTGTTGATCAGTGGCTAGGCAGTATATGCCAGTGTGTTTCATACTTTTTTATTTAATTCTCACAGTAATCCTAGGACATAGCTCCTTCCAGAAGAGCAATCTGAGGCTTAGGGAAAAGTATCTTGTCCAAGATTCACAGTTACAAAGTGGAAGCTGGGATTAAAATCCAGGTCTGCCTGACCCCAAAGCCTGCTTCCTTCTACCATACCACACAGTCTGCTCCAGAAAAGGCTAATGGCTCTCAGGAAGCCCTGCCTAATTTTAGGACATGACCCATGTCTACAGATCTCTGAATCCTGGAAGACACATACTGTTTAATTTTGTTTGTGCCACATCCTACACCTTCTTCTCCTTTCTCTGTGCCCCAGGAGTCTATGACAGATGCACAGACCACATCACCCAGACTCCACTGCCAAAACTTTCCCACCATTACTAGACCCTGGGTGCATCACCATTCTCTGCTGGTTCTCTAAACCTTCCCACACCACTGTATGTGTAGGTGTCACATCTTCATTAAATTTCCTCACTTGAATCATCTGAGTGAACTCCTGTGAGATCCTAAGTGATCCAGATAGGGTCAATTCTTATTCTTTGCTAGGTGCCCAGTTTCTATAACATAACAGTATATAACAGACTCTTAAAATATTTGCTGACATAAGTCCAGTCAATTCAGTCGAAATTCAGTTCAGCCCAGAGGTGCACTCCATACTCTCATCCCTTGAGCACCCTGGTGCTAAAGAAACCCTGAGCTGGATTGGGTTTACCCTTCTCGCAGCTGGTCTGATATTCAAAGAAGGGTGGGTTGCTCAAACTGATGTGCGGCAAGAGGTCACTGCGCCAGTCAGGGAAGTGGGGCCCAGGCAGAAGAATGTGATGCCATGTCTTCACTGAGAAGGAGTGGGATTTGCAGTCTTCTTCTCAATAAGTCAGATTGCTTCTGCCCAGCCAGATGCATACAGACCCAAAGAAAAGTGAAGGGAGAGTCTGCCCTGGGATGTAGATGAGCTCAGAGGGTCATTTACTAAATAAAATGGCAACTAATGCACTGGCTTCTGCCAAGAAAAGTAATGAAAAGTGTTTCCAAGTAAGTATTTCTCAAGTGCTTCCAGAGTATTTTTTGAAATGAAGATGTTACTACCTGCCTTGTTAATGAAAAAGCTCTTGTCTAAAAAAAAAAAGCACATTAACAACCACATTTTAAAATTAAGCAACTTAAAAGTATGAGAAAGAAAAACCAAAATTTCACCTGCATGGTCATTATACAGCTGTGTAAACTTTGGTATCATTTCATCGAACTTATAAGGACTTTGCTGCACCACTGTGCTTCAATTAAAAAGTTTAAATAATTAGCACTGGCTCTTTCCAAAAAATATATACTTGAAGGCTGGCCCATATTTTTAATCAGAAATTCTAAAGAGAAAATAGTGCAGATATTACATTTTTGGACTAAAGGCCCCCCCATATTTCTTTGTCTTTACTAATTTGATTTTTTAAAAGATCTTATTTATTTATTTGAGAGAGAGACAGTGAGAGAGAGCATGAGAGGGTAGAAGGTCAGAGGGAGAAGCAGACTCCCTGTGGAGCTGGGAGCAGCATGTGGGACTCCATCCCAGGATTCTGGGATAATAACCTGAGCTGAAGGCAGTTGCTTAACCAACTGAGCTACCCAGGTGCCCTCCTAAATTGATTCTTATGCAGTAAGACTTGGTTGTCACCAGCATGCTGCTTTGGGGACTGCTACTTGACTATTTTCTAATGACACCTGTTTCACTTTAAATACCAATAAACAGTTTGATTCACAGAGGAGTAAAATAATTCACCTCATGTGCACACTTAGAAACTCCCAATCTACCACTACGTGGCCTATGGTCTGCAGAAAGCTGTTCTCTTGACACTGAACTCAACTTATTTCATTGTCAAAAGTACTATAATAACCTGACTCAAAAAGAAAGCTTGGTTGTACTTTTCAGATAATTAACTGAAACATCTCAATACGTTTCAGCATTAATGAGCTGTTAGGGTGTAACAACCTCACCACCCCTGCCAATAAGCTACCAAAAATTCCCACTTTTCTAATATTAAAATATTTTCTAAATATTAAAATCAACAGGTTCACAAATCAAGCATAACTTCAAGTTTTGAGACCTTGAGCAAACTGCTTTTGAGAAATGTAACTTTCCTAGATCTGGCATCCCCTCTTGTAAAGTGAAGGAAAGCTAGAGTGATCCTATGGGCTATGAGAAGTTCTCCAACATTATTACGTCTAACAGTTATTCCAGTTTGGACAGAGAGAAGGGCCTGAAGGACAGAAAAGGTCGGAGAGGTTTCATTTTTTGTGGGATTGATCCTGCTCAGGAAATAGGGAGAAAGGATGGTCTGTGGGGAAAAGGCAAGGGAGGGGAGGTCCTTGAGAGGCAAGGATAACAGAGGATGATTGATGGGTTTTTTGAGGTAACAGGAGAGAACATCTCACGGACTTGAAAGAACCCTAGGACAGAAGGAAATGTAAGCGTGGGGAGCGGGGAGGGCACGTGAGCACCCGAGGTTCAAGAATGGGAAAGGGACCCTGCGGAAAGATTGAGAGGAATGTTGAGGGCAGAAGGCCAGATTTGAAACCATGGAAGGAGCACTCTGCGGGAAGACCGGAGTGATAGATGAGACCCCCGAGGGCCGAGAATGGGATGTTGGGGGAAAAGGCCTTTGTAGGAAGACCAAAAAGAAATAACGAAAGAGGAGGTTGGGGATCCACAGAATCAAGAATGGGACTCTGGTGGGAGGGGCTCTGTGGGAAGACCTGTGGGAAGGGGTAACGAGAAAATGGGGACGGGACCCCTAAGGCCGGCGACCTGACTTACTTTCTCCGCTGGACTTGCACTGCTTTGAACACATCTTCCCGTTTCAGCACCACGAAGTCACCGTCGCGGATGCGGTGGTCCCCGGGATGCGGCGGCTGTGGGCCCGGCAGTTCTCCTGAGCCCTCCATGGAGCTTAGCCGGTCTCCGGGTTCTGCTGCGTCTCTCCGTCCTCCAGCGCCCCGCCCCTCGTGTTCGGCTGTCGCCGCGGACAGCCTCACTACCACAAGCCAAGGGGACGCAGAACCCTCCGACCGGCACCGCCCCCACGTGCTGCGCGCCGCTTCCGCTTTCCGGTTGGAACCTCTGGACGACTTCCGGCAGCCGCACGACTTCCGTCTGTCCGAACTCCTTCATTGGCTGTACTCTGTTCCGCCCCTCTCGTCTCGTGGCTCCTTGGACGGTAGTTGCGTCACAGACGCGCCAAAAAAGAATTTGGAAGCCGACGAGTTCAGGTTGAGTAGCTAAACATCTTCCCGCGAGCCTCTGAGGTGTAGGGGGAAACAGGTCGCCGAGCTGCTCCAACAGATGAGACTCGGCCCCTGCGCGAGGACGTCAGGAGGACTGCGACCGAAGGGACTTCGGCAGGAGTCACCTGAGGAGCTCAGACCTCTGTCTCTTCTTGTCCCCCCCACCCCTCACCGGAACGAGGGGAGAGCCAGGCGGGGCGCACCAGCTGCCACCCAGGGCCCTACCCAGCTGAGAACCGAGAGAGCTTTGGGACCTCTATTCTTTGCGAGTAAGAACAGCGTGAGGAGACCTAAATGAAGTAGGATATTTAGCGAAGCACAGCAGACCCCCCGGGTGGCTCCTTTACTCAGTTCTGCAGTCCTATTTCTTGCGTTTGTGTTGGAATTTTTACTAGTTGTGCTCAGTCTGTTCTCATTTGGGAAAGATAAGGCATGTAGCGTTCTCGAAGGGGCACTTCGTCTTGAGAGTGTAAAGACGGAGTTTGGAGCTCACTGCCACCAAACAACTTGAATCTCGATCAATTTCTTGGGGCTTCAGTTTCCTAACTTGCGGTTATCAGTTTTGTCTGCCCCAACATCGTGAACTTGTTTGGGTATTAACTTATTTATTAATTAAATCCCTTCAGACAGATTTAGATAGTCTTTTGTGAAGAATTGCACCCAGTATTCGGATATATTCTTCTCCTTTTTTAATCCTTGGGATAGGAACTGTTTTTAAAAATAGGTTTTATTTTTTACAACAATTTTAGTTTACAGAAAAATGGCACAGAAATTTCAGAGAGTTCCTTATAATTTTCTTTTCCCTCCCCTCAGCTCGGGTTCCCCTTGTTAACACCCTGCAATAGTGTGCTACATTTGCTGCAATTAATGGACCAATGTTGGTGCATTATCAGTAGCTAAAGTCCAGAGTTTATGTTAGGGTTCACTCTTTCTGTAGTGCAATTCCATGGGCTTTGATAAATGCATAATATTATATATCCACCACTGAAGGATCATACAGAATCATCTCATTGCCCTGTGCTCCACCCATATGAGTTATTTCAAAACCCATCTTATAGGTCACTTAAATTTTGAATCTTTTATACTTGGCCAGAACTCTCTTTGAGTTAAAAAAAAAATGAGTATCTTGCTATGTACAAAACAAAAAATGGGAAGAGATAATTAGCAAGATAAAAAGGACTATGTTAACAAATATGGATGTGTTATCAAAAAACTATTGCATTTCAGTGAATTTATCTAAAAACTAAATTTATCTAGTCAATATTCACCTAGAAATGATCTTTCTTCTGTTGTCTTTTAAGAAGTTAAGGTCCAGAAAATTAACTTCTTTCCCATTTCACCCCAACAGAGAGGAAAGATTGAAATGTGTATGTACCATGTCCCACTCCTATGCTTCTCCAGAAAGGTCTACATTAGTTGCCTATGTAAGAATATCCTTGTATCTCTGATAAAAGTGGATAGGACATGCAGGATTGATTGTGTGTAAGGGGTTGTGATGGTGATGTGTTCCTAGTGTCACAGGTCAGGATTATGTTCAGCCAGTGCTGCTCTTTTATAAGTCTAAAACACTATAAAGAAGTCATCTCAGAGTTATTGTGTTATTTTCATTTCTGTAGTAGGAGCTCCTTGCAAACAGGTACAGTACTTTGTTTTTATACCATGAACATTCAGTATACTTGGTGAAACACCATGGATATACCTTAAAAAGAGATGGGGCCATTTGCAGTGACACAAATAGAGTTAGTATAACGCTAAGCAAAATAAGTCAGAGAAATACAAGTATCATTTCACTCATATGTGTAATTAGAAACAAATGAGCAAAGGGGGGGAAAAGAGACAAACCAAGAAACAGACTTATACTAACTAGAGAGAACAAACTGATGGTTACGTGAGGGATGTGAAATAAGTGATGGGAATTAAGGAGTACACTTGTTGTGGTGAGCACCAGGCTTGTATGGAAGTGTTGAATCACTATGTACATCTGAAACATACTACACTGCATGTTAACTAATTGGAATTAAAAAGAAGGAAAAGAGAGAGAGAGATGGGAATTAGAAGGATAACTGCAGAGTGTTTGAGGCTACATCTCATTATTACCATAGTGTACACTGTTGCAGGCCTGTTTGCTAATCTCTAACTAGAATACATTAATTTTCGGGGCACCTGGGTGGCTCAGTGGGTTGAGCCTCTGCCTTCAGCTCAGGTCATGATCTCAGGGTCCTGGGATTGAGCCCCTTGTTGGGCTCTGTGCTCGGCGGGGAGCCTGCTTCCCCCTGTCTCTCTCTGCCTGCCTCTCAGCCTGCTTGTGATCTCTGCCTGTCAAATAAATAAATAAAATCTTTTAAAAAAAAGTTAAAATACATTAATTTTCTCTTATTTACTGTGTTAATATATTTGAGCACTGTTTTCTTGCTGTTATTTTGATGAAGATTTTTTCCTTAGTCTTTTAGAAAATATGAATGGAGACTATAGAGGCAGAGGATTTGGACGAGGAAGATTTCAAAGCTGGAAAAGAGGAGGAGGTGGTGGGAGTTTCACAGGAAAATGGAGAGAGAGAGAACGTAGACCTGACCTGAATAAAACCACAAGAAAACATACTTCTGGTAGGGGAGGTCAAATATTGTTCGACGTTTTTTTTCTTTCATGAGGGAAACTATGCCTGTCCTACAAAGCAGTTTAACTTAAATTTCAGTCTTATTTGATGTTACTCATTAAAGTAGTATTTAAACGTTAAGATAAAATATTTTTACTGAAACATGTAACTTAACCTGTAACTACTAATATTTTGTTAGCTTTTCATTGCTGGAAGGAGAAGAAAATTGGAAAAAAATGTAATATATTTCTACTGACCCAGTGCTTGATTCGACAGCACATACACTATTTCTGCTAACATAGTATTCTGGGGTTTTTTTGTTTGTTTGTTTGTTTTTCAGAACAAACCCCACAGTCTTTGCTACTACAATCAACATTGGACCAATTAATACCATATAAAGGCTGGAAGCTTTATTTCTCTGAAGGTAGAGTTAAAAGTGCAAAAAGTACCATAAATTCCATTTTCATAACTCTTGTTATTATAATTCATTTGGCTTACTGATAGGTACCACCTTCTTTAATTTTAGTTCACCCAAACAATTAAATCATGTTTATTTCAAGAATATTTTTAGGTTTTATATGAGGAAAGCAGGAACCACTCTAGGTATTTCAAAAAGGGGATGTAATACAGGGAATTAAATATACAGATGGAAGTCTAAAAGAGCAAAAGGGGAACATTGAGGTAAGCCCCCAAAAAATAGTAACTTCTGGAAGCAGCAACCATCCTTATGGCTGAGGGTACAAAAGGTAAGGAGTTCTGAGGTTGCCAGGACCTAGGAATTCAAAGGAAGGGCTGTTACCTCAGCCTCTCAGAGCACCCCACAAAGCTGTGCTTGGAACTCTGAGGGTTACCCTTCACACCTGTGCTCAGACCACTGCAGTGAATGAAGCTGCTTGTGGCTGGTAGCTCTGGTGGGAGGACTACACGGCTGATGTGCAGAGCTGGAGGCTGGAACTACAGCTATTTTCTGCAGCTGGAGAGATGCTGGAAAGAATTAGAAACAAAAATAGAATCCTTTTTTGTTGCCACCTTTCAGTCTTTAAAGTGCCCTCAGTTGGCAAAACCTAGAGGAGATCTGGGAAATGCACTGTGCGAATCTTGATCATAGCATCACAGAGCAGAAAATAGAACAGCGGGCTTGGAATGGAAAGACGTCAACAGTGGTTTGTGTAGAAACACACTTAAGGGATCTCCCCTTTAATAATCAAGAACATCAGCTAACATCATATACCTGTTTTTATAGGTTTGGAGATTAGCCTTTTCTGCATTCTTACAGTTTCTGTGTTATATCTTTTATTAGTTATGGGTTACATGGTCATATATATCTGTGGGTTATTTTCCCACTAGATTGTGTACTTCTTTAAGGGCAAGGATCTTGACCCATAGCAAGCATTCAGTATTCATTTGGTGAATGAATAAAGCGCTTTACAAATGTTTTCTGTATTGAGAGTTAGGGCTTTTTTTCTATTATATGCACACATGTGTTTCATAAGTAATCTATCTTTTGTTGCTTTAGGATATATTAGCTACCAGCACCTGCAATATGTGCCTAGCAGTTAGCCCAGAACACTAGAAGTGATCTGTAGACTGGTCCTAAAGATGAGTTCAGGGGATGCCTTAGGTTTAATCATCTGTATTTACAAACTGCTTCACAGTATTAATTTTCTGTGGAAGACCAATTTGAAAATGTTCTAGAACTCTACTGTGTAACGGTTTTAGGACCAGAGTGAAATGTAGTGATCTCTCCCCTGATTTCAGGATGTGGCAGTTTGGACTAGTAGAATTTACTTTGTAAAGACTTACTGTCTTTATCTCTGTTTCTGAATAAGAATTTAGTTCATGTGTCTAGCTTTAGCTTTGTTATAATTTTAATTTTAAGCTTTATCATGTAAGCTGTTTGAACTGCTAGGTCCTATTAAGTGTCAAAGGTTCAGTACAAAGGTTCCCAGATGTTGGTGCTTTTAGAGAGAGTCACTTCCTATCTGCATTTAAGATTATGCAGACCTAAACTTGTTTTAGAATCTCAACTATTCACTCAGTACTTACTTATATTCTTACATAAATGTAATCAGAATGCAAAGTAATTGGAAAACGTCCTTTAGCAGGTATACACGTTTCTTCCATCTCATGAAAAATATATCTGTACACATGTGATTATTAGTGCTAATGCCATTTTGTTGGATTAGTTTACAGCAGTAGCTCTCCTTTGATTCAGAAGATTCAAGCATTTGAAAATTTTTTCACAAGGCATATTGATCTATATGATAAGGTAAGATGCCTATACAGCAAAGCTACTAGTCCACATTTATGTGTTGTTTTCTTGAACAATTGTATTTGAGGTGCTAGTGATCAGTAGATGCTGCAGCCAGACTGCCTTGATCCAGATCCCAGCTCTGCCACTTAGTTGCAGTGTGGACTTGAGTGTATTACTTATGTTCTTTGTACCTTGGTTTTCTCATGTATCAGTTGGGCATAATAGTATTAATACCACCAAAGGTTGTTAAGAGGCATAAATAAGTTAATATATTTTAAATACTTTAAGGGGTACAAAGCTTACTGTGCTTATTCATTGTTATCACTTTATAAACATATGCGTTTTCAAAGTGTGTAATTCAATGTTCACTTATGATAGTTGACTTAAAAAAAAACCATCATTGCTTTCATGCCTTAATATTTTCTAGGATGAAATAGAAAGGAAGGGAAGTATTTTGGTGGATTTTAAAGAACTGACAGAAGACGATGAAATGGCTGACTTGATACCAAATATAGCAAATGAGTTGAGGGATACACCTGAGAAAACCTTGGCCTGCATGGGTCTGGCAATACATCAGGTAAAGACTTACCTTGTCCAGACTCTGTCAAAATTTTAAAGGAAGATTTTACAGTAACAGTGCACTTTCTAAAAGATACCGTTCATTCTGTATACAACAGCTTATCTGAATAGAACATTTATTTTAACTTATTTGATTTAGTTGAGTCTATTGAAGATAATACAGAAATTAAAGAGCTCCTTGGAAACAATCTCATAGGGAAGATAAGACAGGGATCATGTAATCAGTTACAAACTTGGAAAGCAACCTCAGATTTAGGTTCTATGACATGAGGCAAGTCACTTACTCTCCCTGAGCGTCTCCATATATAAACTGAAAATGATAATATGTGCTGTGTCTGCCTGACTTTTTCTCAGGCTCAGTTGGACAAAACATATGTGAAAGTATTTAGGCTGCCAAAGTATTTAGCCTGCTTCAAGGTAAAGAGTAGTGGATCTCAGAACAGGCACGGATAAAGTATTGTCTGTGGATAAAGTACTGGCTGTATTCAGAGATAGAGATAAGACTCTTAGTGACTGGGGAGGAGTGGGGAAAGCTCAGAGGAAGACTTTGTAGAGATGGTAAAGTTATGATGGGTCTTAAAGGTGTACTGAGAAGTGCACATAGAGTAGAGGAGGTAATGGTAGCCAGGCGCAAGGAATAGTTCATTACAAAGATGTGTACACTGCTGGTACCAGAGACCAGAAACCTTGGTGTTGTCCTCACGGTCCTCTTCACTAGTTCTCTATATCCAAGTCACCACATTCTTTCATTTATATTTCTGAAACATCTCTTAAATCTACCTCTTTTCCACCTTCAGTCTTAAACTTTCATTATGTTTCCTAAACTGTTGCTAGACCTGGTAGAACATGATCTGTCTTTGGAAACTGGTGACTTTTCTGCAAAGTGAAATCTAAATCCACTGTGTGGCGTTGAAGGCCTTCCAGGATGTGGTTCAACTTCCTCCCCCACTTTCACTCACTACCATTCAGCTAAGCTGAGCTCTCCCCAGGATTCTTTGAATAGTCTGATCTCTTGCACATGCTGTCCCTTAACCATGGAATGCCCCTTACATTGCATGTCCAAATTTGGGGGGTGTGATGCTATTGTTTCTCCATGAAACTTTTCTCATGACCTTTTCTTCAAAATTTGCATAGTATTTTGTCTCTAAATCTTTATGGTCTTTGTAACAATCAGAGCTATGTATGTGCATCTCATTTTCACTGTTAGATTGTCAGCATACTGGTTTATATACAAGAGATTATTAAATACTTTTTTTTTTTTTGATAAATGGAAACACATTCTTTTTTTTTTTTTTTTAAGATTTTATTTATTTATTTGTTATAGAGAGAGCGAGCACAGGCAGAGAGGCAGGCAGAGGCAGAGGGAGAAGCAGGCTCCCTGCCGAGCAAGGAGCCCGATGTGGGACTTGATCCCAGGACGCTGGGATCATGACCTGAGCCAAAGGCAGCTGCTTAACCAACTGAGCCACCCAGGCGTCCCTATTAAATACTTTTTTAATGTCCATGCCAAGGGAGCAGTTATTGAGTATTTCAAAAGTCATCTTTATCTTCCCTGTCTTAATAAATGACTGAATATGGAGAAGTAGAAAAATGTTTTCACCAGAGCCTGTCCAGGAGGTAATAATAGCTTTCGGGACCACTGTAAGGACTTTTACTATTAAGCTTAGTTTGGACAGAAAGTAGTAGATAGGGATGCCGGAGTTTTCCAGTCCAGGGACCACAAAATCCCAGGTAAAACAATCCACTATAAAATAAGTAGTCATAATTAAATATCAGAGTTTTAAAGGGCTGTTAGAGTTCTGTTAATATTCTGCTCTGAACTGTTTATATTCATAAACCTTGTATTTTCTGTAAAAGAGTTCTGCTTCAAGAGGATGTTTTGTTCTCCAACTTTTAAGTAAATACTTGTTCTGTTTAGGTGTTAACAAGGGACCTTGAAAGGCATGCAGCTGAATTACAAGCCCAAGAAGGATTGTCTAGGGATGGAGAAACAATGGTAAATGTGCCACACATTCATGCAAGGTGAGGATTTGCTAGTATTGAAATATTACTTAGAATCTCGCATTTATGACTTTAAGAATGAGAACCTCGTTTTATAAAGCCAAAGAAATTGATAAAAAGGATATCAGTTCTTTGCTGTCTCATTGGTTATTACACCCAAGTGAACCCCCTGAGCATGCTTAAGAAATCATGACAAAAATAAACTTTTCCATTCTAAATAAGGTGTTTTCCCAACCTTCATATTTTTATAAACATTGATTTTCGGTGTATACTTATCAAGTCCCTGCTATTTAAATTAATACTCTATGTAATACACTAAGTGGTGTGATTATATTTTGTTGCATTTACTAGGTTTCTGTTAGACACAGAGCAAATTGCATTTTGTTTTTCTTTAATTCATCTTTCAGATTTTAAATTCTCATCAGAAGAAATGAATAAGATAATTACCAGGATTTTTTCTTTTCCAGAATTTATAGAAGACATTGTGTTAACAGTTTTTGAAAAAGAAGTTAGAAACTGAAAAGTCACTTTTTTTGTTGCCAAAATTTTTCTCTTGGTATTACTTTTTCCTTTTTTTCCTTTAGAGAACAGCCAATGAAATAAGAAGAAAAGGGAAGATGTAGCATTTTTTAATCATTAAGAACGATTTAATTCTTGTGCAATTTCTGATGTAAAGGGATAATAAGGTTGGAGAACTCCAGTTGCTCCTAAAAGGAAGTTGTGAAGATAGAGATAATGTCCACTGTTGGTTCATTTGTAAATTCACAGATAAATACATTCTTATTTTTGTTTCTAGAGTCTATAACTATGAGCCGTTGACACAGCTCAAGAATGTCCGAGCAAATTACTATGGAAAATACATTGCTCTGAGAGGGACAGTGGTTCGAGTCAGTAATATAAAGCCTCTTTGCACCAAGATGGCTTTTCTTTGTGCTGCATGTGGAGAAGTTCAAGGTTTTTCTCTTCCAGATGGAAAATATAATCTTCCCACAAAGGTAATATATTCTTTAACTAAATTATTTATTTTGGCAAAGAAGGCAAATCAGTTTACAGAAAACATTTTCCAATGTTTCTGAACACAGAGCTTATTTTTATTTTTAACTTTCAGTTTTTAAATTATGAAATACCTCAGGGTATAGAAGATAAAGAAATAAAACATTAATCACTACCCAGAATTTACATTTTGCCAGTTCCAGATGTATTTTTAAAGATATAAAGCATTACTGATGGTGATTAGTGTCTCTTATAGCCCCTTGCTTGTACCATTCCTAGAGATAATCATTATCCTGAAGTGTATTTTTTCTATTCATATTTTTATATTTTGACTATAAAAGGATAATAGATATACACATCAAGTTTTCCTTATTCTGCTGTCTGAAAGTGAGATGTTCCTTTTTTATTAATTTTTTTTAGACTATAGATCTTAAAGCCATAGAAAAGTGGAGAGAATATCTGTATGCCCACCACTATGAATTAATTGACAAATATTAATATTTTATAATTTTAGCTTAATTTTTTAAACATAAAATACCAAGTGTTAGAGTTAAAGTTGAAGTTTCTTCTTTGTTGCCCTCCCCAGTTCCACACACTTTTTTCCATCCTCAGAGGCAGCCACTTTTCTGAAATGAGCATGAATTCTTCCAGTCTGCATTCTTCTACCTGACTGTATACATGGAGGGTTTGTTTTTTTTGTTTGTTTTTGTTTTTTTTAAAGATTTTATTTATTTGATAGAGATCACAAGTAGGCAGAGAGGCAGAGAGAGAGAGGAGGAAGCAGGCTGTCCGCAGAGCAGAGAGCCCGACGCGGGGCTCGATCCCACGACCCTGGGATCATGACCCGAGCCGAAGGCAGCGGCTTTAACCCACTGAGCCACCCAGGTGCCCCTGGAGGGTTTGTTTTGTTGTGTTTGTTTTTACAAAAATAATAGACTGAATGTAACATTCTGCCAATTTTTTTTTCACTTGGTTACTTTGGACTTTACCTATCTTACACACCTAGTTCTTTCATCTTTACTATTGTGGAATATTCTATTGAATGAATAGCCACTATTTATCCATTCTCCTGGTGGACATTTGTGTTGTTTTCAGTTTTTTACAGTTATATGACGCTGCAGAGACATTCTTGCACATGTCTCCTTAGCAGAAGACTTTCTCAGTAGTGGGATATACTTATTGTTATCTGTTAGATGTTGCCAAACAACTTTCCAGAGTTGTTGGTCTCAGCTTACACCCCTGTTGGTAGTGTTAAACAATTGCCATTTCTCTGTATTCTCATCAACACTTGGTATTGTTAGACTCTTTAGATTTTGGCGGGCTGATTGGTATAAGTAGTATTTATACCAATTTCTGTTGTAGTTGAACACCTTTTCACATCTTTATTGGCCATTGAATTTCCTTCTTTTTTTAATTCTCTGTTTAAATCTTTTTTTTTCTGTTTATATTAATGATGGGAGCTCCTTATGAATTCTAGATACTAACCATGGACTATATATATTACAGATGTCTTCTTCCAGTATTTGCTTTATCTTTTAACCTTGTGGTATATTTTTTGTTCTTTAGTTTTATATTTTGACGTGGTTAAATTGATCAGATTTTTTTCCCTTGTAACTTTTATGTTTTAAAAAGCCCTGCTTAAAAAGTCTTCTTCAGTTGAGCATTACAAACATACCTCTTTTATTTTCTTTTAATATTTTTAAGTTTCATTTTTATTTTTATTATTTATTTATTTTAAAAGATTTTATTGATTTATCTAAAAGGAAGAGAGTGAGTGAGAGCACGCACATGAGCAGGGGTAGGGGCAGGGGAGAAGAAGGCTCCTTGCTCAGCTTGGGGCTTGATCCTAGGACCCCAGGATCATGACCTGAGCCAAAGGCAGATGCTTAACTAACTGAGCCACCCAGGTGCCCCAAGTTTTGTTTTTATATTTAGATTTTTGTCTATCAGGAATTTAATCTTGGGAATGGCATAAAGCTGAGGGTCTAATTTTGTTCTTGTAAGTGAAAAGCCAGTTGTCACCATTTATTTATTAATTAAGCCCTGTATTCCTACAGATATATATTGTTTCCTCTATGGTACACTGTCCTGTAGACATGTGAATGCATTTCATTCATTTATGGTCCTGTACCAGCTCTATACAGTCCTATTTACATTGATCTCATTAAAACTTTTGAAATGGCAGGGAGACTTACCATATCTATTCTTTTCCAGAGTTGCCTTTAGCATCCTTGGACTTTAATAAATTTTACATTTATTACATTTTTACACAAATTGAATTTTTTTTTTAAAGATTTTATTTATTTATTTGGCAGGGAGAGAGGGAGAGAGAGCGAGTGAACACAGGCAGACAGAGCGGCAGGCAGAGGCAGAGGGAGAAGCAGGCTCCCTGCCGAGCAAGGAGCCCGATATGGGACTCAATCCCAGGATGCTGGGATCATGACCTCAGCTGAAGGCAGCTGCTTAACCAACTGAGCCACCTAGGCGTCCCACAAATTGAAATTTTTAAGGGTTCCTTCTCTTACAGGAAGAACAGGGTATGTGAGATTTGGCTATTGGTTCCGAATAATCAGTGGTGTTGGTAAATGAGTGTCGTCTACTATTTGTCTGGGCTTAAGGTTCAGGCCCTGCCTTTAGTTCAGAAGCCAGAATTTCAATCCTGACTTACTGGATAATTTCTGTAAACTGTATTTGATCAAGGTATTTCCAGGCCTTCCAATATAATGGATAGTAATGCTGACTGGGAAGATGGGTGCTAGTGTGAAAAGGGTTCTTCATGTGTCTGAACATCCATGATTGAAGTGACCAGAAAGATGATTGTTTAGATGATCCATGTTTTAGTCACTATTACTATATAACAAATCACCCTAAAACATAGTGGCTTAAAATAACAACAGTCATTTAATTATTTTTCATGGTTTCTGTTAGTCTGAAGTTTGGAAGAACTGCTTGGCTGGGTAGTTCTGCATCTAGGTCTCTTACAGAGTTGTAGTCAAATGGCGGATAAAGCAGAACAGCAAGAGGCGAGTGGCTAGGGGCTAGCTGGGCATCTCTTCTCCATGTGTGTCTCTCTGGCCTGGATTTGGCTTGTACACAGTAGGGCAACTTAGTCTGCTCACATGGCTGCGGAGAGCTTCAAGAAATAGGTCCAGCTCTCATGAAAAAAGGGCTTTGCCTCTTTTGAGCTAGCCTCAGAAATCAGGTGACATCACTTCTCTTGGTTACAAAGTGAGTCATAAGCCTGTCCAGATCCCAGAAGACTCCATTTCTTGATGGGGGAGTGGGAGCTTAGAAAGGCTCATGGGGAGATACTGTTGCAACCATATTTGGAAAATACAGTCAACCACAATCTCTGAATTTGTAAATGCATCTTGAGGTCCAAATAGCAAACAAGTGACTCTTAAAAACTTGAACACAACTCACTTGCTTATTGAGGATTGTCTCTGTGTGCAGTAAATATTATACAAACAGTGCAAAAGGAAGTGAGATAGGAGAGCTAGGGATTAAAGGAGACCCAGGAAGACTTTGGAAAAGGTGAGGATTGGGCTGGATATGTGGGACTGGATGCAAGAGGGCATTCAAGGATCAGGAGACTGCACACAAAGGAAGGAATATTTGCTCAGTGTGAGAGGCTTGTGAGGAGCCTTGCACACCCACAGCTGAAAGAATAAGAGCAGTGATAAAGAGGGACCAGCTTGCTTCAAAAATCCTTCAAAAGCTGGTAATACAGAACTGGTGCAGGTGGAAATAGAAAGTCATTAAGCTTGTAGTGCATTTTATTATAACACCCTTCTGGGACCAACTTAAAACAATATTAAATGAAGCATTTTAATTTGCATTTTCCTGAGATGTAATTGTAGTTTATCAAAATCTGGATGTGAATTAATCTTTTTGCAGTGTCCTGTGCCCACATGTCGAGGGAGGTCATTCACTGCTCTCCGCAGCTCACCTCTTACGGTTACGATGGACTGGCAGTCAATCAAGTAAGTAACCAGACTAAATAATACACAGGTTTTAGATCTCTCATGCTGCCAAGTAAATCTAGAATATTCCTGTATTGTACAGTGAGTCTTATCTATAGGCAGTGATAAAGTATATAATAAAAGATTTATTTGGTTAAGAGTTTGTATGTTGAAATTACTGCCTTTATTTGAAATGTGTTCTATATTAGATTCCAGAAAAGATTTTAAGTACGAGTATCACATCCTTTTACTACTGAGGATAGTTCATTTTATTTATCACTTATGTGATTCATTGACCTGGATGTACACCAACAAAGTTGTATGATTTTCTTTCCATGCTGTGATAGAAATGTTGTTTAGAAGTTTTAAAATTAAAAATCCCTTAGAAATGGCCATGTTTTACTTCATGTTCTCACTATCTGTGAGGCATTTTACTATAGGTTTCTTTTTTCTTTTAAGCTGTTTTTTTGCAGATCATATGGTTGTGTGTGTGTCTGTTTTTTTTTTTAAGATTTTATTTATTTATTTGACAGAGATCACAAGTAGGCAGAGAGGCAGGCAGAGAGAGAGGAGGAAGCAGGCTCCCCACTGAGCAGAGAGCCCGATGCGGGGCTCGATCCCAGGACCCAGGGGTCATGACCTGAGCTGAAGGCAGAGGCTTTAACCCACTGAGCCACCCAGGTGCCCCAATGTGTGTCTTTTTTTTTTTTTTTTTTTGTCAGAGAGAGAGAGAGAGCGAGCACAGGCAGACAGAGTGGTAGGCAGAGGCAGAGGGAGAAGCAGGCTCCCTGCCGAGCAAGGAGCCCAATGTGGGACTCGATCCCAGGACGCTGGGATCATGACCTGAGCCAAAGGCAGCCGCTTAACCAACTGAGCCAACCAGGCGTCCCTGTGTGTCTATTTTTAACCCAATAATTTATTCCATTTTATCTGGCTGTAGTCCTATAACTCATCCCTGAATATGGAGTAATGGGTAGTTTTGAAGTCAGAGTGCTACCAAGAAACCTACCTAAAACAGGTGATGGTCTTAAAAAACCTAAGAACCTAGAGAAAAAGTGAAATGGATTGCTACCAAGCCCTGTCCTACCTACCTTCACCTCTTCCTGTTCTGTAAAAACTAAGACCAACATATGTAATTCTGCAGTATGCTGAGATCTTCACAAATTCTCCATTTTATAAAAGAATAAATGTTTGAGAATTTTTTTTACATTTTATTTTTAAAAATTTTAGTTCCAGCGTAGATAACAGTGTTATATTTAGTTTTAGGTGTACAATATAGTGATGCTCAGTGCTCATCACAATAAGTGTACTCTTAATCCCCTTCACCTATTTTACCCATCTCCCACCATGTCCCCTCTGGTAATCAACAGTTTGTTCTCTGTAGTTATGAGTCTGTTTCCTGGTTTGTTTCTCTTTTTTTTTCCCTTGGTTCATTTGTTTTGTTTCTAAAATTCCACATATGAGTGAAATCATATGGTATTTGGCTTTCTCTGATTGACTTATCTCCCTTAGCATTATAACGGATAGTTCCATCCATGTTGTTGCAAATGGAAAGATTTCATTCTTTTTTAGGGCTATGTTTAAGACTCTTGAGCGTGATTTGTGCCCTTTTAGTTCACAAGGGTGTGCAAAGAATGTAGGGCTTTCACCCCTGAAAGGAGTGATAAGGGCCTCAAAGGAGCTGTATGGCTCACAATAGGATAGGTGCACAGAAGGTCCATGGTAATTCATTTATTTGAACAAAATTTCTTTGCTTTTTGGTAAAAATAACAGACAAGAAAATAGGCTTAAATATTTTAATTGGATTTGAATGATGATCTCTTGATATTAGATCAAATTTAGAAAGGGAGGCCATTTAGGGGTACGTAATGGCACAGTTGGTTAAGCTGCTTTTGGCTCAGGTCATGATCTCAGGGTCATGAGAATGAGCCCCGAGTCAGGTTCCACACTCACTGGGAAGTCTCCTAGAGATTCTGTCTCTCCTAGTTCCCTTGGTCTCTCCCCACCCTGTAAAATAATAAATAAACCTAAAAAAAAAAATGGAGACCATTTAAATTCTTTTCTGGAATCTTTAAGTCATTTTCTTTTTCAAATATTTTATTTATTTATTTGAGAGAGAGCATTAGCAGGGTGAAAGCAAAGGGAGAAGCAGATTTCCCACTGAGTGGGGAGCCCGACACTAGGCTCAATCCTGGGTCTCCGGGATCATTACCTGAGCTGAAAGCAGACGCCCAACCAACTGACCCACCCCGGCACCCCTTTTCTTGAATCTTTAAATGTAAGTTATTGCTAAAGTTCATTTTGATTGAGTTATAGTAAAACCTTGTTAGTATAGTATTAGCTTACATTATGGTTTTATTCTACCAATGTATAGATATATGAAATGACTACGTGCCCTAGGTGATAAGTTTTCCTGCTTTTTTCTGAAGCTTAGTTTGGAATGGTCATAAAGAATTACTGTTTCTCAGCTAGTGCATTGAAATATTTGAAAGCATCAAAGTGAAAGCTTTGCATTTGAAGCAGTCCCAGTTCTAAAGGTTTACCTGATGAAAACAGTCACAGTATGTGAAGATATAGCTTGCTGAAAGTATGTTTTCACAGTGTGTATGTGTGTGTGTGTTTAAATGGAGAACCTCCTAAACATCTGAAGAAAATGTTTTAAGTAGGATGGTACAAGAGTATTGTGTAGCCATTAAATATGATGTTGCAGGAGAATATTTTGAAATGACATAAAAAAACGTGTAAAGTGTTTTTAGTGCTAAAACTGGCAAGAAATAAAAAACTCTGTTGAGAAGATACTCGGAAGTGAGATTGGAGTAATTGTTAATTTCTCCTTTCTGTTTATCTGTTTTAGTAAGAAAAGTCTAAATTGGGAGGCTAATCCAGATGTATAATGAATGTATTCCAAAGTTATTATTTTAACGTTCAGTGATTTTACTTACATTCATTATTTAAAGAAGTTTTAAAGACTTCTGGGAAAGATAACAGAGTAGGAGGATCCTAAGCTCACTTGGTCTCACAGATGCAAGTAGGTAACACCCACATCAGTGTAAATAACCCCAAAAGCAACCAGAAGACTGGCAGAAGAGACTCTCCACAGCTAGATATCGAGAAGAGGATACAAGAAGGTAGGAAGGGTGGAGATGTGGTCAGGAGCCGAATGGATCCACAAGATTATGGCGGGGAGAGACTCAGCAGCAGTTGGAGGGAGGGGAGAGAAGCAGACCTCCATAGCAGGCACCCAGGCACAGGGAAACTGCATTGGGAGCTCGAATACCCATAACCTTTGGTTTTGGAAACCAGAGGGGCCTCATTTTGTGAGTTCTTGCAATAGCTGCGCTTAACACCTGAACTTTAAAAATCAGTGGCTCAGCTCTGGGAGAGCTGGATGGTGAGAGGAAGCAGAGTCCCTGCCTTTAAAGAGACAGCACAACAAACAGCCATGCTAAGATACAGCATAGAAGCAACAGTTTAAAAAATGTTTGGTTATCCCTGGGGCTAATAATAAATTATATGTTAATTTAAAAAATAAAAAAAATTTAAAAATTAATTAAAAAAACCTAAGCAAAAGGGAGCTTCAAAAAAAAAAAAATACCTGGTTACACAGGAGGGAGATTTGTTTACTAATCTCAGAGCATGTACTGGAGGGGCAGGCATATTTGGGAGACTTATCCAAGAACAAAAGAGCTGGTGGGTGCTATCTCCCCTCCCTGATCCCCAGCCTAAATACAGAGACACCTGTGTGAGCCAGGACAGTGCAATACTCTCCACCTTCCACGTAGCTTGCTAATGGCACACCCCACCCCTATACTTCTGTGGACTCAGCCCCTCCAAGCAGAGCAGAGGTTTCCCAGTGACTATAGCTCCCCTCGTGCAGCCAGCTGGCATGGACCTTGCTGGCACTGTGCACATAACCCCTGCATTCTCTTGCAGGAGAGCATCCAGAGTGGCACCACAGTGTGGCAGTGAGCAAGCAGCCCTGACAAGGGCCAGCAGCACTCTCAAAGTGACTCCTACCCCGGGGAGAAGGGAAGATAACCATTCACACCAATCCAGCTGTGTCCCCAGCAGTGGGCTGGGATAGACATCTGGTCTGACTATAGGCCCTGCCCACCAAGAGAAGCTTCTCAGGGGATAATACAGGGAGAGCACCCTGCAGTTTGGTGTTCCTGCAGCTCTGGCAAACACCTGGCCCCAGTCAACTCAAGCCTGTGGTGGCCCAGACTGGCCCACTAACAACACTGGGACCAAACCCTGCCCACAACAGGCAAAGGGAACCATTATAAACTACTGGACTGAAGACAAAACATGTCTCAGCCATAATAGGACACATGCAACACACATAGATACCCCTGAAGGGCCAAATTCTTAAGAACAGGAGCCATTGCACTGCAGGGCATTACAGGACCCCTTCTTCATAAAGCCACTACTTTTAAGAGCAGGAGACACAGCTTATTTTCCTAACACAGAAATAAGAGTTAGTCAAAATAAAGAAGCAGAGGAATATGTCCTGAGTGAAAAAACAGGAGAAAATCACAGCAAGAGACCTAAATGAAATGGAGATAAACAATATGCCTGATAGAGAGTTTAAAGTAATGGTCATAAAGATACTTGTTGGACTAGAGAAAAGGGTGGAGAACTTCAGTGAGACCCTCAGCAAAGAGAAAACATAGAAAAGAGTCAATCAGAGATGAAAAACTCAACTGAAATTAAAAATACACTGATGGGAATAAATAGTAGACTAGCAGAACAGGTCAGAGACTTGGAGGACAGTAATGAAAAGCATGCTGAACAGGAGAGAGGAAGAATAATAAAAAATGAAAATAGACTTATGGAATTCAGTTACACCATCAAGCATAATAACATTTACTATAGGGATCCCAGAAGGAGAATAGAGATAAAGGGGGCAGAAAATTACTTGAAGAAATAGGAACCAAAAACTTACCAAATCTGGGGAAGGAAGCACAGAAGGCACTGAACAAAATCAAATTAAGGAGCCCCACCCCAAGACACATAGTAGTTAAAATGAAAAAAGTGATAAAAAAAGTGATTAAAAGAGATAAAGAGAGTTTTAAAAGCTGTGAGAGCAAAGAAAACATTTACATACAGAGGAAATCCCTAAGGCTATCAGTTGATTGTTCAACAGAAACTTTCCAGACATATCTTTTGGGAGTCACAATTTAACTCCACTGTCACTGTGAAGTAAGTTAGAGAATTAAAAGTAATTGGTAGTGGCCTGTGTCCATTGATTGATGAATGGATAAATAAGATGTGGTGTCTGTGTGTGTGTATAAATATAACGGAATATTACTCAGCCATAAAAATTAATGTGATTTTTGCCATTTGCAACAACATGGAGGATCGAGAGAGTATAATGCTAAGTGAAATAAACCAGAGAAAGGCAAATACCGTATATTTTACTCATATGTGGAATTTAAGAAACAAGACAAATGATCAAAGAGAAAAAGGGACAAACCAAAAAAACAGTCTTAACTATAGGGAACAAACAGATGGTTACCAGAGGAGAGGTGAATGGGATCGGTGAAATAGGGGCTCATCGAGATCAGGACTGAGTCATGTATGGAATTATTGCATCACTATGTTGTACACCTGAAACTAATATGACAATGTATGTTATTATCCTGGAATTAAAATTTTTAAAAAAAGGCTAGGAACAGATCAAAATGCCAGACTGGTAACTGTTGGGCTTTCAAAGCCATGGTTGGTTTAAAGCCTTGGTTCCCATCATATGCCAACAAAAATCCGTTGACCCAGAAGATTTTATGAAGTCCTGTGGAAGCCATCAGGATGGCTTTGTGGAATGAGAAAATACATGTGCCACTGGCTTCATTAGATGGGCTCCAGGTAGCTACCTCCCAGGGATTGAAGGCCAAGTGGCACTTGCAGGGGGAGATACTAATTCAGTTGGTGAAAAGATGGATGAGAGGCCCTAAGCCCCTGACCTCATACTGTATAATTGCTATATAATTAAATTGGAATGTGAGTGTGGCCAAAAAAAAAAAAGTTTCAGGGTAATGCCTGTAAATGTTTTTAAAAATCAGTGTAGTAGGCCACAGCTCCCACAGCTGATTATTGGGTTATACATAACTTTAGGTAGCATCTTTTCTTGGCTTCCCTCTCTTTACTCACCCACTCTCTGAACCAAGGATATTAGATATGATGCACTTGCCTTTACTTCTCCCCTTTCTACTGCTAGACTTCTTTCAGCATGATGTTAATTTTACATTGTCAAATCATAACTGTCTTCCCTGTTTAATCTATAGGTCATATCTAACAAAAACAAGAGCACTTATATTTTTATGATCATCTTTAACAAAGAAACAAGGAAGGTGGTCAAATGCCAAGAAAAGGAAATGTAATTTATGTTATTGTGTTGTTTTGTTTTTTTCCCTTAAAAGAAATGATCCATATGTCAAAATCAAAGCAAATTCTCTTTTCTTTTACTCTTTTGCATTCTTCCCTATTTTAGTGTGCTTCATATTTGGACTGTGTTGTTTAGCGCTTTTCCCACTTTTTGAAATCTTTTTGTCTATGGTTTTCTGAAGTGTTGAGAGTACATCTAAATGTGTCTTCATCCTGCTGGACAGTGATCATTCTTCTGGAATTGTCTTGTACTGTAGAATATCTGTTTTCTGTCTTTGAGCTTCCTATCAGATATATTCATTGGACTGTTCATCTGTCTTTTAAACTTTTTTCACCCTTTGCTTTCTCTGTGCCATTTTCTAGATTTCTTTGGCTTTTTTGTTTGTTTGTTTCCTATAAACATTTGATTTTTATATACATATTTTTAATTTTCCTGATCTCATATACTTGTTTTCCCATAGTTCCCTTTTTATAGCCACTTATTGTTTTATGATGGTAAGATTTTCTCAGAAACTCTTAGGCAGCTTTTTGTTTGTTGCTAATGCTCTCTTCCCTGAATTATTGCCATTTATCCTGAAATATCTGATGAGCAGTGAGAAGTTTTTTAGATTAAGTAGGATAGATTTCTTTTGCTATATTATAAGTAGGAGGTTTTCCTCATGAGGCATGCCCCCTGGTAAGAAGATAGGGGTTTTGACTATCAAATTTTGCTCTGTGAATGTTTTTGAATCGGAGTTGGGTTCCTCAGATGCCAGAATGAGGAGGCTTTGTTCTGGAGCTCTGATGCCCTCATTAGATGCTGTAGCTCCCCTCACAATGAATGAATCCATTTCTCTAGAACAGTGCTCTGGTTTTTGTTAAACAGTAAAGCCTGGTTTGCTGGAATGCCCTCATTCTTTGCTTACCCACTCACCTACCAAAGAATTCTTAACAGCTATTCTGTGACTTGTCTTTCAGTTGATTATCCTATTTCCTTTTAGCCAGCTGCTGAAAGGAGGAAGTTTCACCTATGTAAGAAACAAGGAATTCCCTACTCTCCATTCCTTCCAACTCCAACCTAGAGGCTCCCACTTCTCTTAGATCCTTGTAACTTTTTCCTGTATATATTTTGGACTTTGTTTTATTCATCTATACTTTCCCAATTGCTGTTTTCTAAAATGTCAAGAGGTCTTATTTATTGGTAACACCTCTGCACACCCTAAAACTTCTCTTTATTTAGTAACTGCCATTTTGGTGGACATTTTGGAGAGAGGGTAGCCAAGTGTATATGCTCATCCTGCTATTCTTAATGGGAAACTGCTGAAGTAATATTAGATACACCGTTGAGCTCCATGCGCCCCCCCCCCCCACTAATTGCTCTTTATCTAGCTTGGTACCTCATGGGTCGTGAATAGATGACATGTTGAAAAAATTAAAGTCGGTATCTATACTGATTGAAAATTGTTTTACTTTTTAGAATCCAGGAGCTGATGTCTGATGATCAGCGAGAAGCAGGTCGGATTCCACGAACAATAGAGTGTGAACTTGTTCATGATCTTGTGGATAGCTGTGTCCCAGGAGACACGGTGACCATTACTGGAGTTGTCAAAGTCTCAAATGCTGAAGAAGGTATTATATAACTCTTTTCTCATTTTGATTGTTTCTTAAAAATTTGCCAGCATATTTTTTGAAGATACCTTTGAATCTCCACTAATACAGGGAATTCCTTGTTTCTTACATGGGTGAAACTTTTCCTTTAAAATAAAAGTTTATTTGTAGCTTAGTGTGCCTTTTTTTTTTTTTCATTCAATTTAAGTCTTTTTAGAGAAAATGAAAATACCAATTATTGTATTTCATACTTTGAAATTTACAGGTTCTCGAAATAAGAATGACAAATGCATGTTCCTTTTGTACATTGAAGCAAATTCTGTTAGTAATAGCAAAGGACAGAAAGCAAAGACTTCTGAGGATGGGTGTAAGCATGGAGTCTTGATGGAATTCTCACTTAAAGACCTTTATGCCATCCAAGAGATTCAAGCTGAAGAAAACCTGTTTAAACTCATTGTCAAGTATGTATGAGATTATCTGAAGTTTTATTATGTTATAGTACACCATAGGGGTGCTCTTGGCTATAAGTAACAAAAACTAGTCAAAATGGTTGCAAATTACAGTTCATAGGTCAGATCCAGCCAACTGCCCGTTTTTATATGGCCCATAAGCTAAGAATGGTTTTTACATTTTTTAATAGTTGAAAAAAAGACTATTTTGTGACACACAGAATTATATGAAATTCAAATTTCACTTCCTATAAATAAACTTATTGGAACACAGCCATAATCATTCATTTATGAGGTGCCTGGCTGCTTTCCAGCTGCAGTAGTAGAACTGAGTAGTTGCAATAGGGAATGGCTCACAGATATTTACTGTCTGTACCTCTAGGGAAAAGTTTGTTGATCTCCGTGTTTAATCCATAAAGGAAATTTACTGTCTCACACTAGGAGTTGGTTACTCAGCAGAAGTGATGGGACTTTGAACTCCAGTCATTTCAGTTAGCTGTATGTAAGGGGTTATTTGTTTACTTTTAAAAAGCAAGAAAGAGATTCAGATAGAAGTCACTTATATTCAGTTCGTAATATTCTTTTATAAAAATATGCAAATTGAGGCAATTTTTGCTTTAATGGTTAAGAGCTTTTTTTTTTTTTTTTTTTTAATTTTAGTTAAATCTAAATTAGAATCCCACTTCAAGCACTTACTTCCAGTGTGGTTGGAAGCATGTTACTTATTACCTCCTTCATTTTTCTCATCTTGAAATACAAATAATTCTTGCCTCAGAAGGTTATTCCAAGGATTACATGAAATTTTATAATGTATTTGACACAATTAACACAGCATGCTGTTATTTTAAAAGCTTTTAAACAATTTTTTGGGTGATTTTGAAGAGAGAGAGGAAAACAAGAGAGACTGAAAAACAGATGTACCTAACACTAGTAAAAAACTGAGGTTTTGAAATGCGTTGTATTAGAACACATAACCCCGTTGTGTTTTCCTTACTTAGGTTTAGGACACTAAGAATTGGACTGTTTCTTCCTTTAATATGTTAGTTGGCTGAGAAAAGTATAGAGTTCCTCAGGGGGTCTTTGTCCTTAAACCCTCAGAGGCTTCCTCTGAATAGACAGCCATCCAGACCTACCCTGGGAGAAGGGGCGCTCTGAGCTAGAGTGAGGGTGTGACCTGTGGAGCATGGACATTGTGGTGAGTGGGCTGTGAGCAGGTGGGGAGGAGCCACCTGGTTGAAAATCAAAACACCTCTTTGATTGGTCCCTCTTACTCATTTTGAATAAGAAAGAACCTTTTCAGTGGTCCTTCTGCCATACTAGAAAGGTTTTCCCGCAGGTTGTTTTTACTCTTTAGTTCTATATTTGGGATTTCAGCATTAAAACTATAATTTTTCATGGTTGTCCATTTGTTAATCTTGGAGGGCTTGGCAAATTAGGCAGGCTGCCTGGTTTTATAAATAAAATTTTATTTGAACACAGTGCCATCCATTCATCTATGTAACTGCTTTGGTACAAGTTAAGTAGCTGTGACCCAGACAATAAAAGATTTACGTCCTGGCCTTTTAAGAAAAAGTTTGTCCACCTTTGCTAGATTAACAAGTGGAGGACCATGAAAAGAGAATGCAGAAGACAGTGGAAGGTTATGTTTTAGTTTAGGTTTCTTCAGAAGCAACAATTTGGGTAAGCATTTATTTGGGAGGTAATCCCCAGAAATATTGGTAAGGGAGTAGGGGAGTGAGAAGGGGTGGTAATCCATGTATGGTGCCTAAAGTAGAAAAGCGTGATTATGAGGTATTTTAAAGGCTGGTGATAGATAAAATGCTTTGCAAAGGGGCACTTGTGTAGCCTAATCGGTTAAGCATCCGACTTTTGATTTGGGCTCAGGTCATAATCTCCGTCCTAAGATTGAGCCCACGTTGGGTGTGGAACCTACTTGAGATTTTCTCTGCCCCTCCCTGCCCCTGCTGTTGCTCAGTCTTTCAAAGAAAATAAAATGCTTTACAAGTATTCTGTCTCCCTTACACAGCCACAATTTTTAAAGCATTCTTCCCTTTATGAATTAACCAGAATTTCAAGAAACTTACTGTTAGAATAAAATGTCTTGAGTTGTTTGAGGGATATAAATTTCATGTTTGCCTTTTTCCTTTTTTCATGCTAAATAAATCGTTAAGCAAGTTGTAAAGTAGATCTTCTAATGGATTGATGAAGCATAAATAAGAATTTATAAGTTGTATTCTGTTTTTCAGCTCACTTTGCCCTGTCATTTTTGGTCATGAAGTAAGTACTTCATCTTTACCCAAAAATATATAAAGTTGGCAAAAAAGAGCTAATTTTTATAAGCCATTTATTTGTATTTTAATATGTCATTACTCTTGATAAGTGAATGATATGAAAGGCAAACTACAGCTTCATTGTATGAACAAGCTGCTTACTAATTTGAGCTAATGGGAATGAGGTACTTTTAAAGTGACTTTGGGCACTAAGTGTTAAAGCAGAAGCTAGCAAGTATTTCCCAGTTTTGTGGAATAGATTCATGCCTTGCAAGGTAGGTCTTTACTCATTGACTTTAAAGGTACTTATTTGATTTTATGTGCTTCCTAGTTTTTGCTTTCTAATCATTTACCTTATAGAAGTTTATATTGTAAGTTAATTTCTTTAGGGAAAAAAAGTAAAGTTCAATCATGTTTTTTAAAAAATTCTCAAGTAAATGTAAATATAGAAAGGAGAAACATCCCTTTTTTGCTATTCATGTTTGTGTCTTTCTCAGTTTTGAGGTTTTTCTCTCCCCCCCCACCCCCCCTTTCACACTTGAGCTTGTTAAAGCAGGCTTGGCATTAGCACTTTTCGGAGGGAGCCAAAAATATGCAGATGACAAAAACAGAATTCCGATTCGAGGAGATCCACATGTCCTTGTTGTTGGAGATCCAGGCTTGGGAAAGAGTCAGATGCTACAGGTAGGAAATCAGTCATCTAATATTTGATGTATTCCTTATGAAATCTATGACTGATTCATAAGTGAATTTTCTCAAAGCTTCTAATATTTGTGTTCCAGAGGATAGAGTTAGTCTGGTGGTAAAAGTGAATTGGGGTTTGTGTGGGTAATGTGTCACTTCTCTCTGGCCCTCCGTTCAAATAGAGTCCGCTTTCTGTCACACAAGCTGTGTAGACATGTTGACATTTGTTGAGATGTCAGCTATTGTGAAGTGTTAACCATTTCTCTAACCCCCCTTTTTTTTTGGTATCAGTTTTGCTAGTCTTTTGTTATGGCTTCACCTATGAACATAATAGTTTGAGAAAGTAAAGAGCAGGGAAGCAGGGTCTTGCCTTCTTTCTTCACAAAACTACATAAACACTGTATTGAGCTTTAGGAATCGTCTGATAAAGATAAGAGATCTGTATGCATCTCCACTGCTTCTCTGTGAGTTTAAAGCAAGGCAACTTCTGTGACCAACTTCTTGTTGGTGTCCAGGAACATTCTGCCTCTGCCAGTCAGAGCTTGATGGTTCTCCCGCCAGGGCTTATAATGGTCCCAGTAGGTTCTGCTTGTTGGAATACTTGTGGTTGCCTGGGAGTGACAGCTGGCAAGCCAGTCATAGTGTCTTTTCTGAGAATGCCCATGTGTCCCATTCCTTCCAGCCATCCCCAGTGTAGAAAAATGTGACCAGAGGGGCACCTGGGTGGCTCAGTCATTAGGCGTCTGCCTTCAGCTCCGGTCATGATCCCAGGGTCCTGGGATTGAGCCCTGCATTAGGCTCCCTGCTCCGTGGGGAGCTTGTTTCTCCTTCTCCCATTCCCTCTGCTGTGTTCCCTCTCTCGCTGTGTCTCTGTCAAATAAATAAAATCTTAAAAAAAAAAAAAAAAGAAGGAAGGAAGGAAGGAAAATGTGACCAGAGATCTCTTTGTAAGTAGTTCTGTGGCTACTTACCACAGAACCCTTACCACAGTTAGGGTTGGAACTCGGGCTGCATATCAGAATCATCTTTGGAACTCTGAAAATCCTGGGGCCTGCCCTAGGCCAACTAAATTAAGAGCCTCTGGATTAGGGTTCTAGTATATCTGTGTGTGTATAACCTTCCACAGGTGATTGCGCTGGGCAGCCAAGATTGAGAACAGTTTTGACCTCATCATTGCATTTATAAACCCACTGTCTTTCCTGTCAGAGTCATTATTTATTCCCTGTGCTTAACCAGTCATCATTTTAATTCCTAATCTGACATTTCATTTATATTTCTATGTTTCTTTGGACCAACGGGGTCTACTTTAAAAAAAAAAAAATTCTGAGCCCTAACTACAAGCCTGACAACTGAGGCACAGACCACCCAGTTGTAGAGGAAGCAGTTGATGATAAAAATGAAAATAGGATACCTAGCCAGACGATGCATGTAAAAGGTACATGTGGGGACCTGAATTGTTACAGCTTTCTTTTCTTTTATATTGTATATGTTTGTGACTTTTGAATTAGTGTATTATAGGTAGAAGCCTGGTTTGAACACCACAGTGCTGGTTATCTATACAAATAAATCTCACGATTTATACATTTTGCTTATGGTATATTAAACTTCCATTTTTCTCTTATTCCTTTTTTTTTTTTAAGATCTATTTATTTAGGGGCGCCTGGATGGCTCAGTGGGTTAAGCCTCTGCCTTTGGCTCAGGTCATGACCTCAGGGTCCTGGAATCGAGTCCCGCATTGGGCTCTCTGCTTGGCGGGGAGCCTGCTTTCCCCTCCCTCTCTGCCTGCCTCTCTGCCTACTTGTGATCTCTATCTCTCTGTCAAATAAGTAAATAAAATCTTTTTTTTTTTAATTTATTTGTTTAGGGGTGCCTGGGTGGCTTGGTTGGGCGACTGCCTTCAGCTTGGGTCTTGATCCCAGGGTTCTGGGATCGAGCCCCACATCGGGCTTCCTGCTCAGTGGAGAGTCTGTTTCTCCCTCTCTCTCTGCTGCTCTGCCTGCTTATGCTCTCTCTCACTCTCTCTGTCAAATAAATAAGATCTTTTAAAAAACATAAGATTTATTTATTTAGCGGTAGCTGGCTCAGTCACTTAAGTGTCTGCCTTTGGCTCTGGTCATGATCTCAGGGTCCAAGGATCAAACCCCACATCAGGCTCTCTGCTCCGTGGCGAGTGTGCTGCTTTTTCTCCCTCTGCCCCTTCCCCTGCTTATGCTCTCTCTTGCTCACTGTCTCAAATAAATAAATGAGACTTAAAATTTTTTTTGAGAGAGGAGAGCAAACTAGTACACCTGCTAGCATGGTAGAGAGGGAAAGAGAGAATCCCAAGCAGACTCCTGTCCAAGTGCAGAGCCTGACATGGAGCTCAGTCCTACAACCCCCGAGATCATGACCCAAGCCAAAATCAAGAGTCGGAAGCCCAACCAACTAGCCACCCAAATACCCCTCTCTTGCTCCTTTTTATTTTAAGAAGGGGCGCCTGGGTGGCTCAGTGGGTTAAAGCCTCTGCCTTCAGCTCAGGTCATGATCCCAGGGTCCTGGGATCGAGCCCCGCATCGGGCTCTCTGCTCCTCGGGGAGCCTGCTTCCTCCTCTCTCTCTGTGCCTGCCTCTCTGCCTACTTGTGATTTCTGTCTGTCAAATAAATAAATAAATCTTTAAAAAAAAAAAAAAAAGAAATAGCTCTTGGCAGATGATGGTTTCAAAATACATTTAGTGGTACTGAAAAAAAAAATTTAATACCAAGGAATGACACTGGCAGTTTTTCATGTTTTTTAAAACCTGGGATAATGCCATTTAGTTTAATTTAAAAATAGAAGCTGTAATATTAGTAGAGATTAAATGTTGTAAACAGTAGAGTGTGTTGTATGTAAGTGTTCTAGCCCTGCTAAACCAGAGTTTTTAAAAATTAGGTTAACACTAACAGTTATGAATTGTTTGCTGCCTTTCATTGGGTATGTGTGCCAGGTACCAGATTAAGTGCCTTACATACATGATCTCACTTACTCCTCAGGAATGTAGGTGATAAAACATAAACTGAGGCTCAGAGAGATCTGAGAGCAGCATAGCCAGTATACAGTAAAGCCAAGATTTAAACAGGTCTTCCTGACTTTGGAGGTCCATGCTTTTAATTCTTGTGCTATTTAACCACTTTTCTGACCTGCCATAGCTTGTTTACTTACAAGGTAAGCATTATTGAGCTGTTTTATTAACTGCTATACAAAGAAGCATTGAAACCTTTGAAATTAAAATTGGCCCTCACGTATTTTCTGTTTGAACATGAAAATGAAGCATAAAATGACACTGTGTGTTCATATGACCACAGACATCAGAGGCAGGCTGCCTGGGTTTACACCTTCATAGCAGTGTGAGTTACTCTCTGCAGACCTTGGTTTTCTATGTCACAAGATCGGGGTGTAATAATACCTTGCTATTAACTGTGGTAGTAAAGATTATACAGTAAAGCTATTAGAAGAGTATGTGGCATATAGCTGACATTTGTGAGCAGTCACTATTAGCTGTTTTTTCCTTTTACTTTGTCTGACTCTTTTTTTAGTTTTTTTTTAAGATTTATTTATTAGAGAGCACACGGTGGGTGAGGGCCATAGGGAGACAGAGAGAGAATCCCAAGCAGATCCCATGCCCAGTGTGCAGCCCAATGCAGGGCTTGATCTCACAACCCTGAGATCATGACCTGAGCCAAAATCAAGAGTCCAGTGCTCAGTTGCACCACCCAGACACCCCTGGCTGATTCTTTTAAACCTTCTGTTTCCCTAGGCAGTATGCAACGTTGCTCCCCGCGGTGTGTATGTTTGTGGTAATACCACAACCACCTCTGGTTTGACTGTAACTCTTTCAAAAGATAGTTCCTCTGGAGATTTTGCTTTGGAAGCCGGTGCCCTTGTACTTGGCGATCAAGGTAAGAGACCAAACTCTCCACTGTTTACAACATTTAATTTCCCTAATATTACAGCTTCTATTTTTAAATTGAGCCAAGGGTTTTAAAGGCATTATTCCAGGTCTAAATAATTGGTAATTCCGGAGCTTTGGGCTGTTTTTTAAGACTTTCTCTTTCTGGTTAATTTCTTTACATTCTGTTCAGGAGGCATTTGGACAGCACTTTATCAACCAGTGAGTTGAGAATGAGTACCAAAAAAGAATAACTGAAAATACAGTTTATACTGCAGAATTGAAACTGGTACTTACTGTCATTCACTTTCAGAATCTTGCAACAGACACAATTATATATTGTTCCTTGTACTTCCCATTTCATAGCAACCATCACATTTGTGATCATTTGTTTAAAGCCTGTTTTAAAACTTTACGTTAAGCAGGGGAATTTGGTCATCCTGTTAACTGCCATATTCACATTGCCCAATACATAGGAGCACAGTTAATATTTGCTGAATGCCTTACTATTACTTAGCCCAGCATATCATCTGGATCGTGATAGTTCAAGGATAAGGTGAATGTTACCCTTTTACTCCCAGAGGACTTAAAATAAGAATTTAGAGCTATTACTTTATAATTAGAAGTTTTGCTGTATTTTAGCCCATCTCATTGGATGTTTTTCAGGATTTGACTGATAGTTTAAAAGAAATCCACTTAGAGGACTCAGCAAGAAGGGATCTCTAATTGAGCTTTGCTACCCAAGTTTCTCTTGGAGATGCTCTAACCCTACTGAAAAGCATGTTCCCTTGCATGTGTCAGGCAGTGCGCAGATTCCAGTCAAGGTCATTCATTCCTTTGCTTGTCAATGACCTCCACATTTCTGAATCCTCTCAGCACCCTCACCTGCCTGCCACCCCCTCTGCCCCCCACCTTGATACTTTACCTCCTTGGTTTCCAGGACATTACACTCTTCTGGTTTTCTTCTCATTTCATTGACTGTTCTTTCTCAGTCTTGTTCTTTATCTCCCCAGCCTTAACTGGTTGGCACCTCCAGATGCCTTGTTCATGTGCCTTTATTTTCTTAGTCTGTGCTTACCTTCTTGATCTTATCTAGTCTCATGGCTTTGCCTACCTATTTGCTGAAAATTTCCAAATTTATATCTCTTCTTCAAACTTAACACATCCTAAGCTGAAATCTAATGTTCCCCTTCAAACCTATTCTTCTTACAGGCTCTCTCATCTCAGTCAGTGATAATTCCATCCTTCTGTTTGCTCAAATCAGAAAATGTGCAGTCATCCTTGACTTTTGCTCATACCCCATATCCAGTCTATCAACAAATACTGTGGGCTCTACCTTCTGTATATGTCCAGCATCCAGCCTCTTCTCTAGTGCTGCTGTCATCTCTTACATGGATTAGTAGTGCGATCTCATAGTTGGAGTGCCTGTGACCACCCTTGCTCTTCCTGTTGTTCTTAACAAGGCAGAACTGTCCCATTAAAACTCAGATCAAGTTATTCTCCTGCTCAAAACCTTCCAGTGACTTCCTATTTCACTCAGAGTGAAAGCTCAAGGCTTAACAGTGGTCCAGGGCTATTCACATTCTGGCCTTCAAATCACCTCTTTTGCCTCATTATCTACTACTCCCCTCCTATTCTCCAGCTACAGTGGCCTTCTGGCTATGCCTGGAACACAACCAGCACTCCAGGCATATCACATTCCTGCTTTAGGCTTTTGTATTCATGCTTTCTTTACCCCAGACAGGTCTGCAAGGCCTGGTTCCTTTCTACCCTGAAGTTTTTGCTCAAATGTCCTCTCCTTACCCAGAAAACTGATCTTACATAATTATGCCTATCTCTTGCAGTTGTTGAAATAATACTACCTTTTGAATATGACTGTATCTTATCTCACCTGTTTGAATGTAAATCTTTGAGCTTTTTGAGGGTCACTCTCATATCTTCATTTTTATAGTCCTCACAACACTTGCCTATGGAAAATGCTGAATGAGAAAATACTGAATAAAATAGATTAAATAATAAAGTTAGTTAAGAGGAGTGTTTTATTTGCTGTAAAACAGGTACAAATTCTCAAGCATATGACAGTTCATAATTTTTTTTTTTAAGATTTTATTTATTTATTTATTTATTTGACAGAGAGAAACAGCCAGAGAGGGAACACAGGCAGGGGGAGTGGGAGTTGGGAGAAGCAGGATTCCCACAGAGCAGGGAGCCCGATGTAGGGCTGGATCTCAGGACCCTGGGATCATGATGTGAGCTGAAGGCAGACGCTTAACGACTGAGCCACCCAGGCACCCCTGGCAGTTCATAATTTTAACTGCTGGAAACAATTACAAATAATTCTTTATTATGAAACAGTTTCCATTCTGTAAGATTTGGAGCTTAACCAAGGAAAGCTTTTGTCTGTATTATTTTACTGTGATTATAGGTATTTGTGGGATAGATGAATTTGATAAGATGGGGAACCAACATCAAGCCTTATTAGAAGCTATGGAACAACAAAGTATTAGTCTTGCTAAGGCTGGCATGGTTTGTAGCCTCCCTGCAAGAACATCCATCATTGCTGCTGCAAATCCAGTTGGAGGACACTACAATAAAGCCCGGACAGTTTCTGAGAATTTAAAGTAAGTCTCTTCAGATATTTATACCTTTAATATAGTGAATCCTTATAAAACATTAAGAAAAAGATAACAGAAGACATAATAGTTCACAGAAATGAAACCTTCCAGTAAATGTGAAAAACATGTTTGAGCACCACAAATTAAAACAATGAAGTACCATTGATAGCTCTTAGATTGTCAGACATTTTAAATATTTATAACCATTGACAAATGGTTATAATGGGTTATAATGGGACAAATGGAGAAATGGGTTCTCACATATTCAGGTTAGCATACGGAAGGACAACTGGCACGTTTATCACTATTTTTCTTGAGAGAGCAAGCATGAGCAAGTGGTGGGGGGTGCAGAGGGAGGAGGAGAGAGAGAGCTCAAGCAGGCTCCATGCCCAGTGCAGAGCCTGACTTGGCTTGATTTCACAACCCTGAGATCATGACCTGAGCCAAAATCAAGAGTTGGACACTTAACTGAATGAGCCACCTAGGTGCCCCGTTTATCAATATTTTAAATGTATATTCACTGTTTTAGCCAGTTCCACTTTTAGGAATCATACCCACAGAAATAGTCATGCAAGTGTACAGAGATATATTTACAGGTAGGGTATGATGGCATTATCACAACCAAAAATCAGAAACAACTTAAAATGCCCTTTGATAAGGTAGTAGTTAAACTACAGCAAGGCTATATGGTGGAAAGTAACAATTACAAAAACGAAAGTAGCTCTGTATGTGCTGATAGCTCCATGCTTTATTGTTAAAAGAGCACATTATAGGGGCGCCTGGGGGGCTTAGTCAGTTAAGCATGTCTTCAGTTCCCAGGGTCCTGGGATCGAGCCCCATGTCAGGCTCCCTGCTCAGCAGAGAGCCTGCTTCTGCATCTCCCTCTGGGCACCCCCTGTTTGTGCATGCATGCTCTCTCTCTCTCGGTGTCTCTCAAATAAATAAATTCTTTTTTTTTTTTAAGATTTTATTTATTTATTTGTTAGAGAGAGAGAGAGAGCGAGCACAGGCAGACAGAGAGGCAGGCAGAGGCAGAGGGAGAAGCAGGCTCCCTGCCAAGCAAGGAGCCCAATGCGGGACTCGATCCCAGGACGCTGGGATCATGACGTGAGCCGAAGGCAGCCGCTTAACCAACTGAGCCACCCAGGCGTCCCTCAAGTAAATAAAATCTTAAAAAAAAAACCACACACATTATATTCTTATAAATGGGGTATGATCCCACTTCCAAAAACAACATTTGTATTTGTATGCATGTATGCTTTCTTTTCTAATTTCTTCTGTGTACTTTGGACAAAAAGTATAGGAAGAGGGAAATAGTTGGAAATGATGCAGAAGTGAGAAAAAGGACAAAAGGATGCCCCATGTGAAAAACTGGAAGCTTTGACAGATGAATGGATAAAGAAGATGTGGTATAGCTATATACAGTGGAATATTATGCAGCCATCAAAAATGAAATCTTACCATTTGCAACAACGTGGATAGAACTAGAGAGTATTATTGCTAAGTGAAATAAGTCAGAGAAAGACAACTATCATATGATCTCACTAATATGTGGAATTTGAGAAACAAGGCAGAGGATCATAGGGGAGGAGAGGGAAAAATGAAGATGAAACCAGAGAGCAGACAAACCATAAGAGACTCTTAATCTCAGGAAACAAACTGAGGGCTGCTGGAGGGGAGAGGAGTGAGGGGATGGGGTGGCGTGGTGATAGACATTGGGAAGGGTACGTGTTGTGGTGACCACTGTGTGTTGTGTAAAATTAATGAATCATAGACTTGTACCCCTGAAACAAATAATACATTCTATGTTAATTTAAAAAAAGGGAAAAAAATAGAAGCTTAAATTCTAGAGGAAAAAAACCCAGATTTCCTAATGCCTAATGTTTGATGATAATGCGTACCTTTACTATAGAAATGATACGTAGCAAAATGTACAGTTATACTTGGTGATGCTTTACCACCACCGCCAAAAAAGTCCCATCTTAGTTTTTCTTAGTAAAATGAAAAAGTGCTATATTGGAAAAATCAGAAAGATCCTATTGAACAAGGACTTGGATTCTGGTTTTTAGAGGTATCCAAACCTGCCTTGGGGCCTTGGCCAATTCTTTAATCACTCTGGATTTTAGTTTTCTTGTCTCAAATAGAAGGATTATCTGATTGGTGGGATCAGGGAAGATGACAAGATGACTAGGCAGAACACAGCATTTTTATTATAATGATTATAATGGCTAGTTGTTTTTTTTTTTTTAAGTGGGGAAGGGGAGAGAGAGAGAGAGAATATTAAGCAGGTTCCATGCCCATGGAGCCTGATGTGGGGCTTGATCTCACAGCCTGAAATCATGACCTGAGCTGAAATCAAGGTGGCACCCAGGTGCCCTGATTAAAATGACTTTTAAGAAAAAGTGGGCTTTTTTCCTAAGTGATCATGGATGCATTGAGAGATTCTTTTGGTGAGAGAAAACATACAAAAGATTAAAACCACCCAACTAGAAAACCTCTGGTGAGTCATATACCATGTATTTTAGAATTCAAAATCATTGTGAAGCTCACCATTAGGTAGTAATATGGAAAACAGAGATTGTGGGATACCTGGGTGGCTCAGTCGGTTAAGCATCTGCTCTCAGCTCAGGTCATGATCCTGGAGTCCTGGGATTGGGCCCCGCATTGGGGAATGAGCAGGGAGCCTGCTTCCCCCTCTGTCTGTAGCTTGTGCTTTCTCTCTCTCAGACAAATAAATAAATAAATATTAATTTTTTAAAAAAATAGATTGAGAAGGGACCTTATCCTCAACTTACAAAAGGTAGGTACATATATGGCTTGTTTACATGTTGAAGGGTGTGTGGCCTGGGTCTCTCCAGAGTTGGTGCATGTATCGAATCCAAAAGCTATTGCTTGTTTCTTCAACCTAAACTTCATTTTTTAAAAGTTCTGTTGACATGGAGCTTGAATAGTAAACAAGTGAGTAAACCATTTTCTATTTGTTTTGATTCTAATCAATTTCTTCTTTCTTTTATGCCTCTTAGAATGGGGAGCGCCCTACTGTCCCGATTTGATTTGGTCTTTATCCTGTTAGATACCCCAAATGAGGATCATGATCACTTACTCTCTGAACATGTGATTGCAATAAGAGCTGGAAAGCAGAAAACTGTTAGCAGTGCCACTGTAGCTCGCATAAATAGTCAAGATTCAAACACTTCTGTACTTGAAGTGGTGTCTGATAAGCCGTTATCAGAAAGATTAAAGGTAAGCTTCTGTTTCTTAATCATTCATGTTGATTGTATTTGAATGTCAGAGTTTGGTATGTTGCTTATTGTAGAGCAGTAGTGTGTTGCTTTCATGCTGAAACCTTTTATATTGCAATAGTAGGGTTCATGTAAACTTTAATTGAAATAATCTAAGCCAGCTAGACTCAGAGCTAAAACTACAGTGTCTGTCTTATTTGGAAAGTCTTTTAGAATTTTTTTATGTATCTAAACAAGTTATTTTAACAGAAAGATTTTATTTGCTATCCTTGTAATGTTGGGCCTTTTTATCATACTTTTAGGTAGTTCCTGGAGAAACAGTAGATCTAATTCCCCACCAGCTATTGAGAAAGTACATTGGTTATGCTCGGCAGTATGTCTATCCAAGGCTATCCACAGAAGCTGCTCAGATTCTTCAAGATTTTTACCTTGAGCTTCGGAAACAGAGCCAGCGGTTAAATAGCTCACCCATCACCACTAGGCAGCTGGAATCTCTGATTCGTCTAACAGAGGTTTATTTTAAGTTCATGCTTTTTTTTTTTTTTTTTAACTTAAGAATGAGGGGAAGAAGTGATGTGATCTCTCTCCATTTCCTGCATATAATTAACTCGATTTTTCTTCCAACTAAGAGACATTAAAAATGGATGTATGAAACTTCTTAAAAATGTTTGGTCAGGGGTGCCTGGGTGGCTCAGTCGTTAAGTGTCTGCATTCGGTCCAGGTCATGATCCCAGGGTCCTGGGATCGAGCCCTGCATCGGGCTCGCTGCTCAGCACGAAGCCTGCTTCTCCCTGTCCCTCTCCCTCTCCCCCTGCTTATGTTCCCTTTCTCGCTGTCTCTCTGTCAAATAAATAAATAAAATTTAAACACACACACACACACACACAAAAAAAAACTTCCACACCACCATTAAAAAAAAAGTTTGGTCATATCTCTTCCATAACCAATCAAAGTATAGCCACTTCTTTCTAGGCACGGGACCAGTACCTACCATGCAAGTTTTTCTTTTTTTCCCCCGTTTATTGACATTTAAGGCTCTTAGAGTGTGACAAGTGGTTAGGTTAAGTAAGGATTCTGAGATTCTAAGTTGAAAATATGGAAACATGGAATGCGTCAGTATTTGATTTGATACATGACAGGTCCGTAAGGATAGTACCTATTTTTCTAACAGTAGTAACATTTATTCACAGGTTCGGAATGCTAGGAGACTCTGGCAGTTAAAATTAGCTGGAATTTGGGCTTTTTGCATTTAAAATCAGATTATCCTTCTGTGTTGTTTTAACAAATTGGTTAGGCATGATTTCCTGAAAGTAAAAGGCAAGGAAAAACCAAATGTATTTCATAATCAGTTTTTCTGAAATGAACACTCGAAGATATATGTTAGTAGATACAAACAGATTTTCATCCAGATTTTAAACAAGTGATTGTTTTCATACTCAAGTTTTCAGATAATTTTATTCTGACTTTTCATATTTTAGTCCCGCCAAATCAGTTTTTGTGTAAAGTGAATAAATGAAATAAGCTTTGATATACTATCTGCTCAGTGTAAATATACTTACTTTTGTTATGTAAAAATGCTTGTTTTCTTTCAAAGGCGCGAGCAAGGTTGGAATTAAGAGAGGAAGCAACCAAAGAAGATGCTGAGGATATAGTTGAAGTTATGAAATATAGGTAAGATTAGCTGCTGTTTTAAATGAAATACCAGTCATCTTTTCATCTCAAATTATATATTTAATTAGGCCAAGCAAAATTATTTTTGTGTAGCCCATTTGATTCTCTGAACAAACTATACTTTCTTGGCTTAAAATATATGTGTAAATCTTTATATTAAAAATGTGTTTTTTGAATGGGTAATACATTCACATAGTTCAAGAATACATATTTTTATAAATTCAAGAATAAATTCAAGAATACATATTTTGAGAATGTCAAAAGCAACGTCATAATAGGTAAAATGATCAGCACTTAATGACTACTAACCCTTTCAACCAATTCCTAACATATTATCTTTTGTCTGGTGAATTGGTTTAGTATTACACAGTGCCTGGACTGTCCGTTTTCTCTTTTACATGATTCAGTACTGGTTTTGAGGGGTCTTGTAGATGAAATTTTTACAAGCTGGCTTCATTCCCTCTCCAATTGACTTCATTGTGTTGGAGACTCTCCAGTTGCCATTTGTAAGCAACCAGGTAGTCTAGGAATTACAAGACTGTCTCCTACAATGTGCTGCCGGAGGTTCAGTGTACTAGCATATGACATAGAAGAGTGGCCACAAATACCGGTTGTCTGCCTGACTTCTGGTAGACCAGACCAGTAAAAAACCTGGAGATTGCCCTAACAGAGATCCTTTTTTTTCACTAGAAAACTAAGTCAGTGAATCTAACCAAACTTACAGAAAATCTGGATTCTAACTTTTTTCCCAGTTAAAAACAAGGACCAGCAGTAGGGACTTCTTGTTTAATGACAAAAAGTTGCCTCTTTGTTTACATTCTTTCTGAGCATCTTGCTCTTAAACTCTCTGTGTGGGTGGGGCTAACATTTCCTTTTCCATTTAATGATCTCTCACCCTTTGGGCCTTCTGGCCTGACTCTGCGGAACAGTGTCATGTGCTTCTACTTCATAGACTTGTGGCTATCAGGTAAATCAGGGATCAAACTACCTTGTCACCCTCTTTTACCTGTAACATTCTGTTTTTGAAGCTTCACCCTTATTTAGTTTCCATAGGCCTCAGACCCCAGACATTGCCTCAAGCAGCCCTCTGGTATTTCTCCACAATAAGTCCACTGGTCTGATTTGTTCTCATATCTGAGCATTACACTTAAGATAAATTACTCTTTCAACCTTTTCCATAAAAATGGTGTATTACTAATTTGTAATTGGTTCTGCATGTCTGAATCTTCATCTTAGACAGGGTTACATGTACTTTTCCATCCAAGAGGAACTGTAGCATTTCTTATAGAACTTTATATTTGTTTCTACTTCTCAAAACTGCCTTGCTGGTAACTCTGAATTAGCTTTAGGCTGTCAGTTTACTTCTATGCTTCAAAAAAAAGATACCTCGTTATTAACTATAAACAGTACCTACGGGACATTACCAATTTGTTTCTGAGAATTGAATGTGCTTTACTGGCTTTCATAAAAGTTTTCAGATAATGAGAATAGGCTGATTCCTAGTGATTGGAATTACCTGCTGTTATTTCCATAGTATATTTCAAGACCCAGTTAAACACATTGAGACTAAATTGTGAATTATCTGTTTTGTTAAACTTTCCATGCGTTCTGACCTTAGTCTCTACTCTGTAAGAGCAGGGACTTTATCTGTTGTATTTACCAGTGTACTTCCAGGATCCAGAATCATACCTAGCACACAGTATGCCCTCAGTAAATATACTGCATTGATAGTAAAGTTAGCCGTAGTAATCATTTTTCGTTCATTAACTCTTTATTTCAGAGTTTCTGTCTCTTGAGTTTTTGAATGTTTGCCCTTAATGTGTTTTTGAACCTGTAAAATTACATTTTAACTTGGAAGCCGTAGCCAAAATAAGAAAAATCCAAACTGTGATACAGTTCATCATAGTTATCAAAGCAGATAGCTATAAAAACTAAATGTTTATGGGCAGAAGTTTACATAAGTTTTCTTTAAAATTAAAAATATACTAGGAAGGGGGCGCTTGGGTGGTTCATTTGGTTAAGCGACTGCCTTTGGCTCAGGTCATGATCCCAGGGTTCCGGAATTGAGTCTCCTGCCTCAGCGGGGAGCCTCCTTCTACTTCTGAACCTCTCTTCCCTGCTGTTTCTCACTCTCTCTCTCAAATAAATCTTTCTTTTTTTTAATATACTAGGAAGTACAGGAGAATAGAGCCACCTTGAAAGATGAAAGAAAATTGAGTTTTTTTCTTTCAGGAAAATGGCTGAGATATTTATATATCTTCACATCTGAACCCATATAGCTCAGATTCAGATCCTACATATGCTGCTCATTGGCTGTGTAACCTTTGGCAAAATCACTTACATTACTAGACTTTGTTTCTTCATCTATAAAATGGGAATAAGAATAGTCCCTAAATCGGAGGTTTGTTGGGCTAAATGGGGTAGGATATGGTGATTAAATATAATTAGGGTGAACATAAGTTGTTAATAATTAATATAATAGCATAAGCATTTTTGAAAAGTATCTTATGAGAAATAAGCTCTCATTTTGTTATGGAATGGGGAGTGGATCCTGGGCAAAAAAAACCAAGCGGCATTCAGAGACCTTGAAGGATCACGGAGGTTTATTTTACACTGGTGGGCTCAGAGGAGAGTAATCTCTCCAGGTCTGAGCCCCGAGCACAAACAAAGGGGTTAGTTTTATACACTTTCACTTTTGTATCTGTGCCACTCTTGTGGCTGTGGCCAGTGGGGCTAGGGGAAGACCTGGAATGGCCCTGGGGCCAGGACTGGGATTCCCTTGCTGGACTGGTTGGCCACCTCAGAACACAGATTTATCATTCCCCCCTTTGATGCCCTTTTAAACACTTGGTTTAGGGACGCCTGGGTGGCTCAGTTGGTTAAGCGGCTGCCTTCAGCTCAGGTCATGATCCCAGCGTCCTGGGATCGAGTCCCGCATCGGGCCCCTTGCTCAGCAGGAAGCCTGCTTCCTCCTCTCTCTGCCTGCCACTCTGTCTGCCTGTGCTCACTCTTTCTGACAAATAAATAAATCTTTAAAAAAAAAACACTTGGTTTAGAGGGCACCGTTTTTATCATCTATGGGGCAATAGTAAGGAGCAGCTGGAGTCTGATCTTGGCAATGTGAGCAGTGATAAACCTGGTAGGGCATTAAAAATACAAGGACCAAATGCTTCTGTGAGGAAGAGCATAAAGAGAGCATTGACTCCTCCTGGCAGTTCTGGGCTAGTCCAGGTGAGTTGTCTTCAGCCCATACTGAAGGGAGGGTGAGCCTGAACTCTGGTGGGCCATTCAGCTGGGACTGGGCGCAGAACAGCCTCTATTTTTTTTTTCTTGATGTGGTAATTACTAGTGCCAGAGACCTTGTCTCCTTTTGCCCTGGGTTCAGTCGGAGGCTGGTATACCCAGTGGGCTCAAAGGTTATTTGAACCCCAAGCTTGGAGAGTATATCTCAGCCTGGGAGGGGGATGGGGCAATTAGGTAGATAAAGGAATTTATGTCCGACCTTGTGGCCTCTGAGTTGACACTAATGAGCCTGGCAATAGGGCTATTGTATTTCCCGTGTCCTGCTAGCCCCAAGGATGGTCGCAGTCCTTTTGCTGAGAGGGGCCAATGGGGAGGTGACAACAGAGTGCTTGGCCCCAGTATCAACCATAAAAATACGTGGTTGGCCCCCCACTTTTATTTTGACCATGGGTTCATGGGGGCCAAGGAGAAAAGAGCCCAGTCCCCCTCAGTCTGAGTCTATTTCTGCAAGGCCTATGAGGTTACCCTTCTCAGTGTTCTTTCTTATAGCAGTTGGCTTTTGAGCCTTACCCCAGTTGGGAAATAGTTTTTTTGTAATGACCTTTTTCTTTACAGTAGGCACATTGATCCCTGGCCAAGGGGGTTCTGGGTTTCCCCCCCTTTCGGTGGTTGGGACCTCTCTGCCTTATAGACCTGCCAACAGGGTCACTCTGAAAACCCTTTTCCAGAATGAACAGGTAGGCCTTTGTGTCCAGTTAAGGGGGTCAGTGGTGGAGAAAGGTTGATAATATGTCATGGAACGGACTGCCCTGTGTTTATTGTGCCTCTCGGGTTCTTGCTTCTCTTGTTCCGGCATTTGGAGGGCACTTGGGCCGACATGGAGTGCATCTTGGCTGTTGGTCCCAGAGAAAGTGAATCCTCTGGGCATGGGGCGTGGTGCCGGGGAGACTGATGGCAGTGGAGTGTCTGGAACTGTGGGGGGTCAGGTGTAGATGGCCTTGGGAGTACATATGGAGCGGGCAGGATCGGTTTATTCTTGGGATCTCCAGCTAGGATCTGTGGAGGCTGCAGCTTCTGTCGGTCTTTGTGGGCCACTTGGATGAGGTGATTAAGACCCTGGCCTGTACCTGCCTCTTGCAAGCGAGTCACACCCATGGGGAAGGGTCTGGGCATTTCCTAGCCAGGAGTCAGTGTTCCAGAAATTGGTCAGGGTGTTTTGGCTTTCCTGTTACAATTAGCTACATCTGACGAACTGTTGGAACATCCAGTATCCCTTCTGAATGCCATCCGACATTAAAGGTGGGCCATTCTAACTCACGTTCTCAATTTGCCGGGATGCATCTTAATTCCATAGTCTTCTGAAAACCCCTTCCTGAAATTTTGATCATACAGTCTAGGAATGTAGGTTTACTCTGCCTTGATCCCATAGTGATGTTCCCATGTGCAGTGGCACAGAGACAAAGGGTGTGTGCCCCTCCAGAGGAGAGACCAATCAGATGCCTGCCTGTCCATCCTCGCGGAGGAGACTTGTGTGCCTCTTAGTCATAGCAAGTCCACATAAATCCCAGACTGGTGCCCCAAAGGGCTTGCCACAGGCCCTGTGAGGTCACCACGGAAACAGGTTGGGGCCCACTCAGACTCGGTAGTCTCAAGACCCTGGAGCCACAGAATCAGTCCACTTGACAAGCCAAGTCAAACTGCTCATTCACTTATGCATTCACACCCCCCTGGAGGCCCTGACGTGTGGAATTCCTTTTGGAAATTTCTCTCTGTTCCCCCTTTAGGGGGGTTCCTGACCTGAGGGGACCCCCCCCCCCACCGCTGGGAGTCCCTACCTGTGAGACCTCTAAAAGGTCTCTGAGAAATGACCAGTTTCCCTTTCCACCCTGACAGGTGGGCCTGACTGGGTCCTGGGACCCCAGGCCTTACTGGAATCCGAGGTCAGGACCAGGTCCTCACCTGACAAGTCTCTTTTGAGTCCGGCAGGAACAGCGGAGCGGTGCCGGTACAAGGTGACCAAGTGGGAGACTGCCAAAGATTAGGCAGATGCGCTTTCTTCGTTATAACCCCTTGTTCCATCACTGCCACACCATTGTCCCCAAACTGGTGGCAACAATGGGCCAGCACGGTTGGGTTTCCCAGTGAGGGAACCAAATGTTACGGAACACAGACTGGATCCTGGCCAAAAAAATCATGTGGCACTCAGAGACCTTGGAGGATCGGAGGTTTATTTTATACTGGCAAGCTCAGAGGAGAGTAATCTCTTAAGGTCTTAACCCCAAGCACAAACAAAGGGGTATTTTATACACTTTCACTTCCGTATCTGTGCCACTCTTGTGGCTGCAGCCAGTGGGGCTAGGGGAAGACCTGGAACGTCCCTGGGGCCGGGACCAGGATTCCTTTGCTGGATTGGTCAGTCACCTCAGAACACAGATTTTATCAGTTCATTATATTTATTTACATTAATTAAATTACATTTATTATTTATTACACTCTTATTTGGATGACTCATTCTTATTTGTACAGCTTTCTCTTTCATATGGGCTCTTTTGTTCAAGGAACAAAATGAAGCTATGTTTTTAAAAACCCTGTAAACTCATTGCTATAAGCTCCTTAAGGGCAGGAATTACATCTGTTTTATTCACCACTACAAGTCTACTACCTAGTAGGTGACAAATTTGTATTTGATTAACCAATTCCGGATTTAAATAACATTTTTGCCTGTAAGCCATGATCTGTTCCATTATACAGGCAGGGAATCAGCCACAGAGCTGGATTACGGATGATAGCTAATTGTATCTCTGGTGTTTTCAGACTTCTAGCTAAAATCTACTATAAAGTACATAGGTCTTTCTTTGCTGATACTGTGAAAATAAGAGGAAGCAGCAGAGAACTGGCGGATCCTTTCATTTCTAACAGTCATGACTGCAAGTCTGCAGAACCCTTCTAGTTCATTCCCATGGTATTTTTAAACATCTTTCATTTGTCAGATGCTTCAGTAGCAACTGGGAACATATCTTTATCCTCTAAAGCCTAAATTTACATTTCTTTTTTTCATGAATCAAAAAGAATGTTCCAGGTATTTATATCACAGTTTATCAACTTTGTATTCTTAAGCTTTTCTCTTCTCAAATGTACAAGTTTCTTAAAAGTGGTAACTATGTCCAAAAATGTCTTTATCTCCACATAGTTCAAACCATAGTGAATCTCATGGTGGCCATTCAGTTAGTACATGTTTAAATTTTTGCTGCATGAACCTCATGGTTATGTACACATTTTTCTTCTTATAACCTGAGACAAAAAATTTTGTAGCCATGCCACACTGGGTAACTTTGTTTTTCTCTCCTCTCACTAAGCATGCTAGGAACTTATTCTGATGAATTCGGGAACCTAGATTTTGAAAGATCCCAGCACGGTTCTGGAATGAGCAACAGATCAACAGCAAAAAGATTTATTTCTGCTCTCAACAACATTGCTGAAAGAACTTACAATAATTTATTTCAATTTCAACAACTTCGGCAGATTGCCAAAGAACTAAACATTCAGGTATGATAAACCAAATGCTTAATAAATCTTTTTTATGACAAGCTCATGAGGTCTTTAATAAGTATAGAGCTTTTAAATTTCAAAAGATTTGGATGACTATGGAAAACAGTACAAAATTTCCTCAAAAAATTAAAAATATAATTATGCTCTGATCCAACAATCTGTGCACTTATCCAAAGAATACAAAAACACTAATTGAAAGTGATATATGTACCCCTATATTTATCACAGCATTATTTACAGTAGCCAAGTTATGGAAGCAACCTAAGTGTCCATCTATAGATGAGTGGATAAAGACGATGCAGGATGATGTACACACACACATACACACACACACACACACACACACACACACACACACACAAATATTACTCAGCCATTAAAAAAAATGACATCTTGCCACATACAACATGGATGGAGCTAGACAGCATAATGCTAAGTGAAATAAGTCAGAGAAAGACAAATACCATATGATTTCACTCATATGTGGAATTTAAGAAACAAAAAGAGAAGGAAAGACAAACCAAAAACAGACTCCTAACTATAAAAAACAGATGGTTACCAGAGGGGAGGTGGGGGGAGGGAATGGGTAAAATAGGTGAAGGGGATTAAAAGTACGCTTTACCAGGGATACCTGGCTGGCTCAGTCAGTGGGGGATGCAACTCTTGATCTCAGGGTTGCAAGTTCAAGCCCCACACTTGGGTGTAGAGATTACTTAAAAATAAAAATCTTTAGGAGCGCCTGGGTGGCTCAGTCAGTTAAGCATCTGACTCTTGATTTGGCCCAGGCCATGATCTCAGGGTGTTCAGACTGAGCCCCAAGTCTGGCTCTGCACTCAGCAGGAAGTCTGCTTAAGATTGTCTCCCAGGGTACCTGGGTGGCTCAGTCCTTAAGCGTCTGCCTTCGACTTAGGTCATGATCCCAGAATTCTGGGATTGAGTCCCACACTGGGCTCTCTGCTCCGCCAGAAGCCTGTTTCTCCCTTTCCCACTTCCCCTGCTTGTATTCCCTCTCTCACTGTCTCTCTCTCTGTCAAATAAATAAATAAAATCTTTTAAAAAAAAATGATTGTCTCCCCCTTTCCCTCTGCCCCTCCTACTCCCATATGTGCTCAATTACAGGTGCATTCTCTCTCTCAAATAAATGAGTAAATCTTTAGAAAAAAATAAAAATCTTTTTTTTAAGTACACTTATTATGAGGAGGACTAAATAATATGTGGAATTGCTGAATCACTCTACTGTACACCTGAAATGAATATAACACTATTAACTATTACTAGAATTAAAATTTAAAAAATAAAATGGAGATTGATAAAAATAATATTTGGATGAAAAGAATGGAATAGGATTTTTGGAGAATTTCAAAATATAAGTTTATTTTATTTTTTTAAGCTATGAGATGAGCTGCTCAAGAGTTTTTTTTAAAAAGTTATCTAAAACACATACTTACCTCTTTTTCAGTATCTTGACAATTGTGAAAAACATGGCAAGACTCACTTTACATATTTCTCTGACAGTCCCATGTGGGCAAGTCATCTTAACATCTTTGAATCTCAGTTTCCTCATATGTTAAATAGACATGATTCCACCTGCTCTACGTACTTAAAAGTTCTAGTGAAAATGGATGTAAGCACACAAAACTTTATACAGAAAATTGGCCACTTGATTTCAGAATTGAAGCTAGTCTAATTTTTGTTTTGAAGGTAATCTAAAAAAATACTCTGGGGGTACCTGGGTGACTCAGTCAGCTAAGCATCTGCCTTCCGCTCAGGTCATGATCCCAGGGTCCTGGGATCGAGTCCTGTATTGGGCTCCCTGCTCAGCGGGCAGCCTGCTCCCTCTTCCTCTGCCTCTTCCCCAGCTTGTGCTGTCTCTCTCAAATAAAATCTTAAAAATACTCTGGATCCTGGAGTTTTTATTTTTTATTGGCTCAGCCAATCAACTAGAATAGAATCTCATAATAGAATTGAAAGCTCATATGTAAGCAATTTTCTCTATGAGGAAATACAAATAAATTTATTTGCCCAAGAAACTTGAGGTTTGTATATTTCTGTTTGAGAGATTCATTTTATAAGTCATATTTTTGCATATTACTTAATGGGCTGTTTTTTAATATTTTGTTCCAGGTTGCTGATTTTGAAAATTTTATTGGATCACTAAATGACCAAGGTTACCTCTTAAAAAAAGGCCCAAAGGTTTACCAGCTTCAGACTATGTAAAAGGACTACCAAACCAGCACCTCCTGGGATTATTAGCAGTTTAAAACATCTCAGTAATAAAGAATATGTTAAAAAAAAAATACTGTTCTCTAGAAAATGACACGCTAAAAATAATAGTAAGAGAGTTAATTTAAAAAGTGACAAAGTTGGGTGCTTATTTTTTACAGCTTTTCTGAAAGATTAAAAATAAATTGTTTATATTTTTAAATGATATATAGTTCTATTTTTGACCTCTTTTATTCTTAGAAATATTTCATAGTTTTTTTAATATATTAAATGTTCCATCTGGGTAAGTATTTGCAAAGTTACATCTTAAAGGTTAAATAGTTCTGACATAGAAATACTGTGTATCTTTCAGAAATAAATTGAAACCAACTTTCAATTCCAAAAAAATTGGAAATATTTTATATTGACATATTTAACAACATCTTAGCTACTGAAAAAAATTTTTAATGATATTATGTTCTATTATAAAAGTTAAATATGACCTGTTTTAAGTCAGTAGCTGTACAAGGTTTATATTAAAAAACCAAGCAGCCTCATTAACTTACTACACAGAAAGTGAAAATGCTCTTCTAAACCCTTTGGCATTCATACACACACACACAATTTCCCATTTTGTTCCATTTTAGTTATATGTCATGATCTTATGTTAAATCTCTATTTAGCCTCAACATTATTATGACTATTGAATATTACTTATTTCCTTTCTTGTACGGGACTTTTTGTTTTCCTTTGAGTTAATAATTAGTTTTTCAACCACTTAGCTTTCTCTGTACCTATCACTAATTTGGCCCAGAGGTTCCACTGCAAGTCTATGTCTCCTCTTAGAACATGCAAACAAATCAAATAGTCTATTTTAATTTCTTGGGGACCTTTCTCCTGGCTCTCTCTAGCGTTTTCCAGTGTGAACTACATAGCTGTCATTTTGGGACTTCTCATTTTCTGTCTCATTTCCTAACGTTTATGTCTTTTTCTTGTTTCACTGCCTCCTTTTGGTAGAACCCATTTTCTAGTAGCTTCCTGAGAACAGTTCATTAGGCAAATTCTACCCTTACCTCTGGATTGATAGTTTGGGCATAAAATTTTAGTTTGTAAAACTAAAAATAGATGTTGCTCTATTATTTCTAGTTTTCAGTGTTCCTGTTTAGAAATGCAAGGCCATTATCATTTTTATTCTTGGCATGTGATCTTTTTTACCTTGAGAAGGTACTGGGATCTTCCCTTTTCCCAAGTATTCTGAAATTTTATTATGTTTAATAGCTATCCTGGTAGTTTCTTATGCCAAAAATATTGGTGTTATTTTTACCTCTTTTTTTCCCCTTATCCTCGTATTAGTCCATCAACAAATTCACTCAGCACTTTTAATTACTTCTAGTTCCACTATCCTGGACCAAACCAAATCTCTCGTCTCACTTTGTAAGGACAAAGACTTTGCTTCATTCTGTAACTGCTGCCCCAACAGGTAAAACAGATTTTGACACATAAGCCATGAATTCAATACACATAAATGAGTGATTATATCTCTTATGAGGATACAGAATTTAACCAAAGTAGGTAAGCAACTTGGTTTAAGAATATGAAAATTTTCAAGAGAATAAAAAAGGTTTCTAGCATGAGATGGAGGCATTCTCCCCTTTCTTTCCTGTGAAGTTGCTCAAAACCAAAAAGGAAACTGAAAAAAATATATAGTTCATCTTCTGTGAACTAGAAGACAACTAATCCCCAAACCCCAACACACTAGGAAAAGCTGCCAAAAGCTATCAGGATGACCCAAACAGCCTTCCAAGGGGGAAGAAGCTGAGATGGTGTCTGGTGGTGAATACTGTAGAAGAAACCAACAAAGCATATTTCTTAAAATGCACTTTACACACCTTTTGGGGCAAAAAGTAAAACCCCATTTGCAGTAGTGTGGATATGGCATACAGGTTGGCAGCAGCAGCTTCTCAGGATCTTGCTGGAGTACAGAAATTGAAAGGTTGTAGAATATAGCCTATACTATGTAGTAGAATATATAGTATATATAGCCATATAAATATACTGCATTGTATTGTTCAAAGAAGAAAATAATATATACTGTTTAAAAAGTCAAAGGTGATTAATATGATAGGGAAAAAGATAATAAATTATCAAGAATCTCCTCTGGTTTTCTTCCATCTTGTGTTGTCTATTTTGTCTCAGTTAATCACAAGGCCAAACTAGCAGCCAAAATTGTTTACATCTCTGTGATCCCAGCTTTTGCAACTAACAGCCTCCAACCATAAATCCCAACACTGTTTCACTTCCTCCCCAGTAAAGGACATCCCCACCTAAAAACTTCCCGAAACTATAGCAATAAAGGCCTAGGGTTCCCCTCACTCTTGTCTCCTGACCAACCTGGGTGTTTCCCCATGTGGCCCTTTGTGACACAGAATGCCCCCTTCTCTTAGTAAATGTAATTAATGCTTCCCCAAAGTGGTGTCTCTTGTCTGTCAACTTATCAGACCTGATTAAAACAAATCTCAGGGGGTGCCTGGGTGGCTCAGTGGGTTAAAGCCTCTGCCTTCAGCTCAGGTCATGATCTCAGGGTCCTGGGATAGAGCCCCGCATCGGGCTCTCTGCTCATCAGGGAGCCTGCTTCCCCCTCTCTCTCTCTGCCTGCCTCTCTGCCTACTTGTGATCTCTATCTCTCAATAAATAAAAACTTTTTAAAAATTTATAATAAATAAATAAAACAAACATCTCAGGTACAAATTTTAGACCAGAACAAAAACAGCAAGAAAACATTACATCATGAAAAGTTTTTATTTTTTTTAAAGAACTTTTTATATGGTTTTTTTTAAAGATATTTATTTATTTGTTAGAGAGAGAGAGCAAGCACAGGCAGACAGAGTGGCAGGCAGAGGCAGAGGGAGAAGCAGGCTCCCTGCCAGGCAAGGAGCCCGATGTGGGACTCGATCCCAGGACGCTGGGATCATGACCTGAGCCGAAGGCAGCTGCTTAACCAACTGAGCCACCCAGGCGTCCCCATGAAAAGTTTTAAAAATAAGAGCCTAACATATTCATGATGTTAACTTAAACCTAAGTATGTCACATTAATAAGTGCAAATAGATTCAACTCATCTATTGAAACAAAAAGATTTTCAGGTGGGTTCACAAACTGTTTTTAAGCAAGATACACCTAAATAAATGTCATGTATCATCTGCAAGCTAACTCTAATCCCAGGAAACTCAGAATACCACTGTAGATTAGAGTGGAGTGGTGGAGCTATGGGGAGTAGCTACTGATCAGAACAATGCCTTTCACATCTTACCCCATGTTCACACTCTCACCTCCATTCCCACTGCTCTCCTATTCCTCACGCAGTCTGCTTCAGTTATGATGGTCTCTGCTGGTTCTAGAACATCCCAGGCATATTTCCTGTCTGAGGGCCTTTGCATATGCTGTTTCTACCATCCAATATGCTTTTCCACCAGAGAGCCACATGGCTCATCCTCCCAACTCATCTGGGTCAAATGTCACCTTCTTAGTGCTATCTTTCCTAGACACTGTTTAAAACTGCACTCCGCACCCCCCCCCCCAACCCTACCTTCCTACCCTGCTTTGTTTCTCTGTAGCAGTCAGTAAAATCTACTATGTAGTTTATTCATCTTTTTAATGGTTCTTTAGTCTGGCTAGAATGTAAGCTCCGTAGGGATAGGAATTTTTTACTATTATCTTCACTGTTAAGTCCCCTGTCTCTATAGCAGATATCCAAAAGCATCTGGCCTTAGGAACATTGGAATGGACCACGAAGATTCAGTTATGGTACCAGCTAGGTGACAATACATTAATGGCAAGTCTGGGGTACTGTCCTATGTGAACTTCTCCAAGCTAGTGCCCACTTTATGGTTCTATTTCTCCCATAGCCAGAAGACATGGGCCTAGGAACCAAGGTACAAATTTACTTCTAATGACCATTCATAAAGTTTTTGTTTTGCATCCCCATAAAATTGGGCTTTACCAGCTAGAGGTCTTACTATCTGAAGGAGGAATACGTCTGTCAGAGGACACAGCAATGGGCCCACTGAACTGGAAGTTGAGACGGAAGTAGAAAACAAAAAGAGGATTAATGGGTTTACCTGAGAATAAGGGGGAAACTGAGTCACTCTAAATGGGGGCATGGGGTATTTCTGAATCTCAAAAAGAATCTTCTGGGGCAGCTCCTACAATATTCACATCCACCAGTAAGGGGTGATGGAAGGCTACAGGCAAGATCTCTGTAGGCTCAAACTCCTCAGGAGTGAAGCTTTGAGTCACTCTACAAGGTAAAGAATTCAGAGCAGCTGAGATGCTGACTGAGCAAAAAGGAAGTAAGGAACGGGAATGGAGGAAGATAGTTCTAAACATTAACAACAACCTCATGACCCTCATGACCAGTTGGGGAGAGCTCTGCACTGTACATTAACCAATTTACCTTTCCCTCTTATTTTCCTCTAGTGTTTTTAAATGGATTGGTGATAATTAACTTGACAATTTAGTCCTAAGGATAGAGGTTATCAAGGTGAGAATGCAGCTGAAACAGAAGAGGAACATGTACCACATAGTCAGCGATGGGCCTGTATGAATAACTCTCCTTTTATAAAGGAGGGAAATAGGGTTCTTGCATTAATGTGTTAGAGTTGCTATTGTTATACAGAAGGTTATGAATGGTATGCATATTGCCGAGCCAAAGAGGTGAAGGTCATGAATACAGCGATTTGATATCCAACCTTCATTCCTACCTCCTGGTAGGCTTTTCTATCACACAGAGACTAGGAAGCAAAGAAACTTGACATTTCCACACTCCTTTTGCAGCTAGCGTTCTGAGTGAGAGTTGACTTGCACTGATGAGACGTCCTTCCTGTGTGGGATTTGGAAGGTGGAAGTGAGGTCAACATGGCATATGCAGTTGAGACATTTAATTTCTCTGCACCAGAACCCTAGCAGTAGTTGTGAAGCAGCTGTGGGGTGATGGCAGCAGCCCCCATTCTCCACCTCCCTCACTGTTGGGGGGGGTAGCAGCTCATGCATCAAGCCAGACCTTCAACCAGACCTTCAACCTTTTCCTGGGAGCCAGTTCTGGAGACCCAGCACCGAGTGCCCATGCCTCCACCCTTCCAACAATACGACAAGCACCCAATTCCATTGTGCAGTCCTTCTTCTTACTGTGGCTACTGTGGTTTGTGTTTCCAGCAACTAAGCCCTCACGGATTCATCCTTATCCAAAGCATTCCACCCAGATCATTACACAATACTTATGGGTTAGAAGGCAATATTAATTCACACAACCTGTATACTGGCTTTATTTAAAGTTATGGAGGTAACCATTAGAAGAACTAAAAGCAGACAAACTGTATTAGGTTTGCTCTGGGGAGTCGGCCTGGGGATGGAAAGGTAGAGTGTACCTACTGATTTCCATCATCAGCTTTTCTCCATGGTGGAATTAGTTCCCATGTGTATATACAGCTTCAGTTGTCCCCAGGTTCTAGTCCCCAGAACCTGTGACTATGTTGGCTTATACGGCAAAGGAAAATTAAGGTTGCTAGTCAGCTGACCCTAAAATTGGGAGACAAGCCTGATATAATCAGATGTAACCTTGAAAGTGGCAGAGGGAGGCAGAATGACAGCATCACTGAGAGGAAGACTGCAGGAAAAAGGCACAACAGATGCAACACATCGGCTTTTCCGACAGAGGGCAGAGGCATCAGACAAGGAATGTGGGTGGGCTCTGGAATCTGGAAAAGGCAAGGAAACAACCCCCTAGAGAGGAACACAGCCCTGTCAGTGCCTTGACGTTTAAAGCCCAGGGAGACCCGCGTCACACTCTGACCTACAGAGCTCTAAGGTCATAAATTTGTGTGAAGGCACTAAGTGTGTGGCAATGTGTTGCAAGTAGCAACAGGATACTAATACAACATCTCATACATGGTATTCTAACAGTAGCAGCCAAAATGTAGTCATGATGCTGAAAACCTGCTGGGGGAAAAAAAAAAGGCAAGTCATGTCATTCTGTTGTCTCCTGCTCTCTGAATGTTGGATAATTGCTCAGTGAAAAAAACTCTCAGCTAAAATTTCAGTTATGGAAGTTTTTAACATTTTTTTTAATAGATTTTATTTATTTGACAGAGAGAGAAAGATCCCAAGTAGGCAGAGAGGCAGGCAGGGAATCCATCCCAAACTCTGGCTGACATCTGTACAAGTTGACCTCACTTTGGTAATATCTAGTTTCACTGGGTAAAATCTGCGTTTTAATAAGAAAGTAGTGAAAAATGTTTCAAAAGGGATCCAGCCCTGTACTTTGTTCATAATGTCAGAAGGGACCTAATCTAACTGCAATTTTGCCAAGAAACACAACTGTTTTTATTTTTTTTTAAAGATTTTATTTATTTATTTGTCAGATAGAGAGAGAGCAGGAGTGAGCACAGGCAGACAGAGTGGCAGGCCGAGGCAGAGGGAGAAGCAGGCTCCCTGATGAGCAAGGAGCCCGATGTGGGACTCGATCCCAGGACGCTGGGATCATGACCTGAGCCGAAGGCAGCCGCTTAACCAACTGAGCCACCCAGGCGTCCCAACACAACTGTTTTTAATGCTACCAGTACTGAGCTGCCCAGCTCTGTCCCCTCTTATCCTATGTATCAGCCTGTGCACCAGAAATAAGGTTATTAAATAACCTGATTTAACTGGGAAAGGAATTAATGTTGAGTTGTAAGGAGACATGGTTTATAAAATTATGAATAATAACTCTGCTCAATTCTTTTTTTTTTTAATTTTTAAAGGTTTTATTTATTTATTAGTTAGAGAGAGAGAGAGAGAGAGCGAGCGAGCACAGGCAGACAGAGAGGCAGGCAGAGGCAGAGGGAGAAGCAGGCTCGCTGCCGAGCAAGGAGCCTGATGTGGGACTCAATCCCAGGACGCTGGGATCATGACCTGAGCCGAAGGCAGCTGCTTAACCAACTGAGCCACCCAGGCGTCCCAACTCTGCTCAATTCTTAAGGAATATGAAGAATGTGCAGGAAATGAATAGCTAAAGAATATGTCCCATATTCAGAAACACTTTATTTTTTTAAGATTTTATTTATTTATATGAGAGTGAGAGAGAGACAGTGCAAGAGCGGGTGGGAGGGGCAGAGGGTGAGGGAGAAGCAGACTCCCCATTGAGCAGGGAGCCCAATGTGGCCTCGATCCCAGGACCCTGAGATCATTACCTGAGCCAAAGGCAGATGCTTAACTGGCTGAGCCACCCAAGTGCCCCCCAAAACACAAAACACTATAAAATTCTCATATTTGCAAACCATTTTCAGTAATTACATAAACCCCTTTATTTGTTCTTATATAATCTCTACACCCAACGTGGGGCTTGAGCTCAAGACCCCAAGATCAAGAGTCACTTGCTCCACCAACTGAGCCAGCCAGGTGCCCTACATGGACCCCTTTAAAATGAACTAAAATGCTTAGGATTCTGTGGAGGAAAATAATTTACCTTGTGCTCATATTCAAAGGCTTCTCTCAGAAGAAAATCACTGAAGGAGTCCACAGCACTGGTTTAATTTTTTTTTTCTGGTGGTTAATGAGGATGATTTCTCACCTTCCAAAATTCAGCCACTTGTCCCGAAATAGAAAGGATAGATAAAAACATGAAAACAGGGCACCTGGGTGGCTCACTGGGTTAAGCCTCTGCCTTCGGCTCAGGTCATGATCTCAGGGTCCTGGGATCGAGTCCCGCATCAGGCTCTCTGCTTGGTGGGGAGCCTGCTTCCTCCTCTCTCTCTGCCTGCCTCTCTGCCTACTTGTCATCTATCTCTGTCAAATAAATAAATAATCTTTAAAAACAAATTTGAAAAAAAAAAAAAAACCATGAAAGCAGACAGAAAGGAAAACAAGATTCTTCATTTTTTGACAGGAAGGAGGAATAGAATGGAAAATAAAGCAAGTCATACACTAAATAATGTTAAAAATCCCTTTGTTATTTTTAAACTATTGCAAAGGGAAGAGGGTAAATATATTGAAACCAACCTTTTTTACTTCCTTGTTTGTAGATAATGCCTGTCTACGTGAGCATTTTTATTTTCTTTAGAGGTTCCTACAAGAATGGACTGCCTAAAAACTCTTAGGTAAAGCCTTGATAGATTTAGTACCAGCAGTACTTTCGCAGGAAGGAATAATGAAAAATTAGCAATAGAAGACAAAAAAGGAAATAGTTCAGTTCACTTTTTTTTTTTTTTAAGATTTTATTTATTTGACAGAAAGAGGGAAAACAAGTAGGCAGAGAGGCAGGCAGAGGGAGAGGGAGAAGCAGGCTCTCCACAGAGCAGGGAGCCTGATGTGGGCCTCGCTCGATCCCAGGACTCTGGGATCATGACCAGAGCTAAGGCAGCCACTTAACCAACTGAGCCACCCAGGCACCCCTAGTTTAGATCTCTTAATAATTTAATCTCCTAGTAAATTAAAGAGTGAGCTAAATTATAGAGTTTCGTTGGAGCTAATCTCTGCAAGTCTTGAGGAGCTTGGCCCTACAATGAATTCCCTCTCTTGTGTTTTGAATCTAAATCAAATCATTTTATTCCTTTCTATTTAAGGCTGTTGGTGTATTTATTACAATGATTGAAACCTGTGCCTTATTTGAGTTACTAGTTACTAGATACTGGCTTTTGTGTCAATACTTAATGGCTCACTCCTACAAAATTTAACTCGATTCCTAGAGAAACAATTTCAATTTTCTGGTTTGCTTTAAATTCTAATTATTATTATTTATATTTATATAAGATCCATTTGCAAAGCTACTTCTTTGCATTATCACTATTTTCTTCTGGTCCCAAGAAACAGAAAGTGGCTCAGGTTTAGTGTGTCCCAGACTAAAGAAATTATTATAAATAACAAACCTATGCCTCATCATATGTCTGATATAAGGGGAGGGCAAACATATTTCTAGTTTGTCAATTTATCGATAGAAAATATAGATTTGGGATAGTCTTTTTTTTTTTTTTCAAAAGCCAAAGATGTGTTGATAGCTAGCACAGCCAGACCTTTAGTGCTTTGCAACTTACCAAGGAAAGCATAAATGTGGCAAGATACTACTACTATATAAGGGCGGGATTTTTATTTTTACAACTTCCTCAGCAAAGGATCAATGAAAGGATAAGGAGCCAAACACAGTATCGCTGTGATTGCACCATAGATATTAGTGGCTGTTAAAAGCATTTATGTTTTCACAGAACTAAAGTACACTGTCAACTTGGCTAGTTATCCAAGATTATTTATTTACAGTCCTTTTTCTTTTCATATTCTTTGGTTCTCTTAATGTTAGCACTTATATGATTGACTACAGAAGTTGGGATAAGATTCCTGACTAGCATATTTTCTGCTCTTTAAAAAAAATAATTCTAATAAAGAGAGTAGAGAGATAAAAATTTAAAATTAATTTCAAGCATGAGACAGGGTTTACATATGGGTTTTTTTAAAAAAGGTTTTATTTATTTATTTGAGAAAGAGAGAGAGAAAGAGCAGGGGGAGAGGCAGAGGGAGAACTAGACATCCTGCTGAGTTGGGAGCCTGCCAACTAGGCAGGGTTTGATCCCAGGACCCTGAGATCATGATCTGAGTGGAAAGCAGACGCTTAACTGACTGAACCACCCAGGCGCCCCTACATATGGATTCTTATTTGGATTTTTGTTACAGACTTCTCTAATTATTTTTTCCCAATTTGGGGAAAAAGTTCGGTGACAGAGATTCCCAATCCCCTCAGACATGTAAGCTGCCCACCTATTTAATCTTACTGGATAGAAATGAACAATTATAGATTTATATAACAGAAAATGAACTTACTATAAAACAAATACTAACTGTAGAATTTTAAGGTTTCCTTTGCCCTCCTCCAAACTATGTTAGGAAATATGTTATACTCTTTACTTACTTTATGTACCTACTATCTTATACCTGGAATTGTTTTCCAGGGTTTCTGCATTTTTTACATCCTTCATCCCAGATTAACCTGTTAATTTATTGACACCTGCCATGTTCTAGAAAATGAAATCAGAGATTAATACTTGGATATTCTCCTGTCTTAAAATGTTAGGGAAATGCATTGCTAGAAGCACTGTTACTCATTATTTATTTATTTTTTAAAGATTTTTAAATAATCTCTACACCCAATATGGGGCTCAAACTCATAGCTCCAAAATCAAGAGTTGCACGCTCCACTGACCAAGCCAGCCAAGCATCCCTACCTTTTAGTCCTATGTATTAACCTGTCATTGTCCTTTAGGCCAAAATGCCAGACCCTTTACCATCCTACTTAATACTTCGCAATACTATCAGTAGTCCATAGTAAAGTTGGCTTAATATATACATATTTTATATACATAATATATATATGTGTTAAAATTTTTCCAGTTTTATTTGAGCTGTAATTGATATACATCATTGTATACATTTAACATTTGAAACAAGTATATACTGGAAAATGATTACCACGATAAAAGACCACATAGTGCCAACTATTATAGGCAGATGCAGCATAGAGAAGAAAACTCCCAACAAACAGTGAGAAACTGTCTTAAATTAGGAAGAAGTGGAGTGAATAAAGGCAATTTTGTGAGTGAAAAGCACAGGAGAGACTGAAATACTGCCCATTTTCACTTCACAGGATTATCCAATGTCTGTCTATAAGAATTGTAGGTATTTGATTCCAATATTCTTATTTTTTTAGAAAATTATTTTCACATTGCTAGTACAGAAAGTTTAACTTTTCTCACAATGTCAGTATTTCAATATACACATAAGACATTAAAGATTTCTTTTGATAAATACTCAGATCTACAATGATTTTCAAATTCAGATGGTCTTTTCCTTTCCTAACGACCTGAACTAAGAGTTCAAGATCAACTTTAAAGTGGGACTGTCGGGGCGCCTCGGTGGCTCAGTGGGTTAAAGCCTCTGCCATCGGCTCGGGTCATGAATTCAGGGTCCTGGGATGGAGTCCCGCATCGGGCTCTCTGCTCAACAGGGAACCTGCTTCCTCCTCTCTCTGCCTACTTGTGATCTCTCTGTGTCAAATAGATAAATAGAATGTTAAAAAAAAAAAAAAAAAAGTGGGTCTGTCATCACAGACAGGGCTGAGGTGGGAGGGGAAACAGTGCGGAGGCAGCAAGACCCATTCAAATCCAATTTGACACAGAACTCAAATTAGAAAACAGTTCTGCAACATTGCAATATTAATGCAAAATATGTCAGCAATTAATATAATTGCAATATTAATAATAATACACAATCAATGATGAGCTCATTCTTATTTTGGATATTCCTCTAATAAGCAAGTTTCTTAACCTCTCAGCCTAAATGTCCTTATCTGTAAACCTATTGTGGAGTTGCTGGGAGGATTAAATGGGAGAATGCACTAGAACCTAGCTGTAATAAACACTTTCCTGGTAAACTGTCATTTTCTAATACCCACATTTTTGGCGTATTAAACGCTCAGAAGAGGGGAAAAGGCAGGGAGCTTGTATTAATGACTTCTGTACCAGACACTTTACTAATATTTAAACCTCCCAGGAGGAACCCCGGAGCGCCGCACACACCTCGGAGGGGGGTCTTCTGCAGGCCACGGGCCTCAGAGGGCTTCAGGCCGAGACCCGAAACGGCTCCTACGCTCTCGGGCCACATCGTCCCCGCCGTCAACCAGCCCTACTAGTTCCCGTGCTCCCCTTCCCGCGGACCTCAACTCCCGACCACGGCAGCAAGAAAGCCACAGCACGGCGAACCTACGGCTCCACGGAAGCCCACGGTGCCCAACGCAACGCTCCTCCTGCTACCGCCGGGGGCGCTGGGAAGGCCAGCGCCGACGGTGTCGCAAAAGCGTCGCGAGGGCGTCGTCCTTGGCGGCTCCGGGCCACCTGTATAAGCAAAGAGTGCTGGGTTTTGAAAACCGCTATGGAGGCGGCGGCTGAGCTTCCCCAGCACTGTGGGCACTCTATGGAGAGGCGGCTCGCCAGTGCCCCAGGCTGCTGAGTTCCTGCCGCTGTGTCCTCGCGGCGCGGCGGCAGGGCCATGCTGGCTTCGCGCGTGCTCCGCGGCTCGTGGGGGTTCCTTCGCAGCGTGGCATGGGCGCCCGGGGTGCGGCCGGGTAAGGGGCGCGCCCGCGGGGCTCTGCTGCGCTCGGTGCCTGGCTGCCTAGGCTGCCTGGTGGAGCGCTGGTGGCTGCGCCCCGCCGCGCTCGGTCTGCGGCTGCCTGGGGCCAGCCCGCGGGGCCACTGCTCCGGCGCGGGGAAGGCGGCTCCCGGGCCCGCAGCTGGAGGGGACGCCGCCGCGGAGGCCCGGGGCGGCCGATGGGGCCAGGCGCGCGCCACCAGCCTGGTACGTACCGAGGAGGAGGCGGAGGGGCAACCCTGGGTCGGGATCGCGGGCCCTCACGGAGGTCGGATTTGGACGAAAACAACGTGCTCTGACTGCCCCAAGTCAGACATTTCCGTTCCAGAACTTGTAAACCGTTTCCTGAAGAGGAGTAACGGGCAGGTCATTCAGTTGGGATGAATTTCAGAGGTGCCAGCCGAGTCCACCTTTAGTCTCGGCGGTCAAGTTAGAATTCCTCCTTCCCTACCCCCTTTCTGTCCGCACCTTCAGCGGGATCGGCCACAGGATATTGCGTTGGAAGGTAAAAATAGCCTTCACTTGTCTTATTAAGTTTATTTTTAATTCTCTGAAGCCATTCCCCAGTGTTTAGGGCAAGTCAGTAGGAATACTGACTCTAAAGAGAAAAGTATACAAGCCTGTAGGCTTGTGCAGGTTTGGTTCACTATCATTTGACCTTTGGTAACCTTATGTATTCCAAGATGAAAGACAATTAAATAATCGTAATTAAAGTATTCTTTAATCTCTAATTATAGAAGAAGATTACAACTCCTTTTTTGAGGTAATGGAACGAAATATTTGTCCGCTCACCTTTTGAAGTACTGCCCAAGCAGAAGACACCAGAGCATGAATGTGGGAGAGCTTTTGATGTCATGTTAGCAAGGCTCATGCAATTATTACATCTTCAATTGTTATGTCTTCAGTGGGCCCTGTACTGCTTTCATCAGTTGTACAGCATGGGTTGAGGTGGCCACATCCTGGCCGGGGTCTCAGCTCCACTAATAGCTAAAGTATGTCGGGGTTTGAATGCTGGATGCTTTGAGGTTGCCATATGGTGGCTGAAGTCCTTCCCAGAGCTGCAGTAGTTGGTCGAGTATGCCACAGGTTATCTGGTTGGGTAATCTGAGATTAGCTCTCTTAATTGTAATTAGGAATTTTTGCAAATGTAATGATTAGAAATTAATGAGGTACTTTAATATATTTTATGTTGAGCTGAAAAGAACTCTCTTTCACTGTTCCAACAACACTATAGTTCTGTTGATTAATTCTACAAATGAAATGATCTGGCTGTTTGCAACTTTAATTTTGCCCTATGGGCATTTCTGACATTAATTTTTGAACTCTATTTTGAACTTTTGTTTTGTGATTCCTTTTTCTCAGTCATGAACTTTTCCCCCCCGCCTCTAAGTTGCTGTAATATTGGATCAGTGTTTGACTTATTCAGTACCACATTATGGTAAACAGACTTATCTTTTTTCTCTGGGTTCTGAAACACTCTGACCTTTGAACTTGAATTTGGAATATGTTCCCAGAATTTTCCCATTTCATTACATAATGTGTTCTACTTTCAATAGAGGGTCCTTGAGAAAGGTTTGTACTGCTTCTTGTTTGGTGATTTGTTTCCGGAGAATTTTAAGTTTTTTCTGTAGCTTTCAATGGCAGTATTCTGCCATAACAACCCCATTCTCTTTTCAAATTAAGGTGAACATTTCTTACCAGTTTGTTTATAAACACAGATTTAGTATCTTTAGAGAACTGCTTTTTCTTATGGGATGGCTCATGGAATTTTAAAAGATTTCTTTAGAAATGGTAACTGTCATCGTTTTAAAAAATCAAAGTTAAGGTTCAGATTAATTGGTTACTAATTAGGAGTAGAGTTAGTCTTGTGAGAAGATAGTCCCGTGGGGTAGGAGTTGGCAACCTTCACCAGTAGAGAAAAAGTCCAGGCTTTAGGGAGACGTTTTCTGGTATTATTTCTGTATCCTGTTGGGCAGAGTATCTTAGCTCCACTAGGGTGGGGCTTTTTAAAGTTGAAATATTCTCATGCAACAGATTTTGTTTGGCAAGTAAGTAATGTTCTTCATAGTAGCTGCCAAAGAGCCCTTTTGTTAGTGCCAACTTCAAACAGCTTGGCTCCAAATGAAGTTTCAAAGAATAGTAAAGATTCTGGGTGGAAATTTTAACATTTCATTTTCATGGCTGTTTTGAACAGATTTACATAATTTCTCTTTATCTCCTAAAGGTCTCAATCCCTATTTCTATCTCCATTTTCTTCCAGCAATTATCCATTCAGTGATGAGATCATGGAATTAAATTTTTTTTCCCTCTTCATCATATGTCCATATACTGTATAGCATTTAGCCTTCTTTTGATGGGTATGTGCAGGGGAGGGAAGGAGGTTATTTGCTAAGCATTTTAGGTCAAAATGCCTGGGGTTGATCATTTGGCTCGTTTTTGTTTGTTTGTTTTTCCCTGACACTTCATCTTCTTGAAGTTATACTGTTAAAAGCAGAGTGTTGTAAGGTTTGAATTCTAATCCTGAAGTCCTATATTAAAGCCTTGACCTATATGGTAAATAATACATATTTGTTCTTTTCTCTCTTTAGGAAATGTGTGTGTGTGTGTGTGTGTGTGTGTGTACACACTATATATAGCAGACACTTTACTGTATGGGCATATGCAAGAGAGATGGGGGTGAAGAGAGGCAAATCATATATCTTCATCTGTATTTCTGACAGTTTTAGAGCTATGGTCTGTAAACAACAGAATGGATTTTAAAAGTCAAAGTATTAAATTTAAAGTTTATATAGTTTTTGACTCCTAAGTTGGTGTAAGCATATTTTCCTAATATGGTTAAAGTATGAATTCCTAGCATTTAATTTAAATTTTGTTGTCTTTGTGTTTCAGTATGAAAACCCATGGACAATCCCAAATATGTTGTCAATGACGAGAATTGGCTTGGCCCCAGTTTTGGGCTATTTGATTATTGAAGAGGATTTTAATATTGCACTAGGAGTTTTTGCTTTAGCTGGGCTAACTGATTTGGTAAGTTGTAAATGCACTCCCCCTGTTTTGCTCCCCTTTCAAATCCCAGGGTCTCTGGTACACTGAAATAGCACAGACTCAGTCTGCTTTTTCCTGTAAGGAAATCCTCAAGATGTGTTTGACCCAGTACTTTGTATAAGAACTTGTCCTTAACATCTGTGTGGAACTCTTTATTTCATAAAGTGATCTAAGGAAGAAAGTGAAAGTTGGTAGGAGGCATAGGAGGAGTGCTTTTTACTCTTGGTTTTTAACTTTTTTGTAAAAGAAAAACCCTTAGAAATTCCCAAGGAGCCAGGTATTTGCTTTAGGCATAGAAATAAAGGAGAGAAGTTATGAGACTATTTTTCTGTTTATTGTAATAGAAATACTCCGATCTTTAACAACAATTGGTTTGGCTTATGGGGGGACGGAAACAGTGGGTCAGTTATTGTGACCAGGGAGCATGTAGAGGTCAGAGCTCTACTCAGGTTTATGCTGGTGGGAGACTATAGGCATCCACACAAATTTTGTTTCTGATCCCTGCTCTGCAATGTCTGTCTGGCTACCCTGCAGAAGATCCTGCCCTGGGCCAGGCATTAGGCATTCTTCCTTCTTCCACTCCCCCAGTAGATGGACAGATGAGAAAATAGCCCCTTTATATCACTGTGTCAGTTTTGGGGGAGGGAAGGATTTATTCGGGTTATATCAAATTAGAACTTGGAAAATAATTTTATAACAGAAGGCAACATATGTGTGAAATAGGCTTTTATGGACTAACCAGCCATCAGCATGTGTGACATTACTTGTATTTATCACACACCTTGTTGCATAAGGGATTTAAAATGACTTTTAAAATTACATGTCCTCCAAAAACGCAGTTGAGGAAAGTGGTGGAAAGATAGTGAAGTTTAAGATCAGGGCAGAGTTCACACGTAGAAAAAAATACATTATATCCTCATATGAGACTGGTCTGAGATCTGTGTGAGCACCCAGATAGGCAATAATGATTTGGTGCCTCTTCAGACTGATTTATGTTTGGAAAGTATTGCTTGATACTTATTTAGTGAGAGTGAAAATAAACTAATTTTCTATAAATAACAGTTGTATAGTATCTGTGATGTCAGCTACGCCTTTTGAGGTTCACAGACACAAAATTGCACCTGCCCATTAGCACTGGTGAACAATATGGGATTAAGTGAAGAATTTGCAGGGTAAACAAAGGAGGACATTTGCATTATATAGCATTTCCAAATATGCATCTCAAAATGGTTCCCCCCCCTTTTTTTTTCAGAGTTTAGCTCCTGTTTGTCACTTTTTCTCCCCATTCTCACAATTTCTTTCTTTCTTTTTTTTTTTTTTATTTGTCCTCGCTTTTATCTCTGAAGCCTGAAGGTCTCTACTCAGATACACTCCAGGTCTGTCAAAGGCCATTGTATTTATAATGGATTTTTTTTAAAGATTTAATTTATTTATTTGGCAGAGAGAGAGAGATCACAGGTAGGCAGAGAGGCAGGCAGAGAGAGGGGGAAGCATGCTCCCTGCTGAGCAGAGAACCGATGTGGGGTTCGATGTGGGGTTCAGTCCCAGGACCTCGAGATCATGACCTGAGCTGAAGGCAGAGGCTTAATCCATTGAGTCACCCAGGCGACCCTGGATTTTTTTTTTTTTTTAATGTAAAAAGATCTTTTTTTAGTTACTGGATTTGCTCTTCTTTTGCTCGTACCTTTTTTTTAGCTGCCACATGAGATTGCAGTATTCACTGAACTCAGACAGGCCTCGTTTACATTTTTCTAAATATACAGTGTATGTGAAAACCTGAGCTCTCTGGCACCATGTTTCACATTTACTTCATGGAGGTTTTGATGCCTCTAGATTGGCCACTGGGCAGATAGTGGGAGTCATGGGGAATTTAAGCAGGGGAATGATAGTTGATTTATGTTGTATGTGGAAGGCACGAGTGGAAGCAGAGAGGCTGGTTAGGAGGCTTACAGTTACCTAGGGGAGTGGCAGTGGTAGTAGCTTGGTCTGGGTGGGAGTTTGGAGAGAAATGAGTGAGTTGGGATAGGTTTTGAAGATTGAGTTGATAAGTCAGTGGATTGCATATGTGCAGTGAGAGAAATATGTCTGAAAGGCTGTTACTTTTTGTTTTCTTTTCAACAACTAGTGCATGAAGGTAACAATTTCTGTGATGAGCAACACTCAGGATAGGACAGAATAGAAAAGTACCAAGGTTGTTGTGCCCATCAATGTAGAGGTAATCAGTTGGGTAGTAGTAGTTTGGAATTGGAAGAAGTCAGGGTTAGAGATAAATTTGAGAGTTATCAGCATATGGATGGTCAAGTCTGGGTGAAGTGATTTTGTCTGAGTTAAAGAAGAGAAGGGGTCAGAGAAATGAGCAGTAGGTGAAGCAATAGAAAAGGAGCCCTTGAAGGACACTGAGAAAGAAGAGCTGGTGAGAAAGGAAGAAAATTAGGCCATCAGGTATCCCCAAAGTTGAGTGAAGACAGTGCTTCAATTGTGTTGAGGTCAAGTATGCTAAAAATGTTGAATTCATTGGTGATCTTCATGAGCACCCTCTCTAGAGGAGTGGGAGCAATCAGAGTGGGCTGTCGACAAATGTGAGGTGTGATGACAATACACATTGCTTTGAGAAGGTTTTGCTTTATAGGGGTATAGGTAAGTAGGGTCAAGGAAGGTAGTAGTGGGGAAATTTTTGTTATTAATTACCTGGTTAATTAAGTGACCAGATAGAAAGGAGGAGATTGATGATGCAAGAGAGATGGGGGTGAAGAGAGGCAAATCAGAGAAGGTGAGAGGGCCCAGGATCGTGAATCAGGGAAAGCAGAGAATGTGTCTGGGTGCGGCAGGTCGGTGGTGGTTTGGGGGTGGGACTGTAAGGGAGTGCTAACAATCTGTTTCTGTTTTTCAAGGAAAGTATAGATATGATCATGAGTTAGAGTGAGAGGCTTTGGAAGTGAAGAAGGAGTAGGCTTGCAGTGAGAACAGACAGTGTGAAAAGAAAAGGTAAACAGGCAGGTGTGGGATTGCCAGGCAGTACTGAGCGCCCATGGGAGATTTATGATTCCGAATGTGAAGTGAGACCAGTTTATCCCATTTACGTGTTCTTGAGCAATAGTTGGTTGATTAGGTGCAGGCTGGAGTAAGTACACGGATAGTTGTGTGTAAGGGTGGGTGGAGAGTGAAGTAAGGGAGTTACAGATGTCTGCAAAGGAGCGGTGATGTTGGTCACCTTGGAATCTAGTAGAGATAGAAGAACAGGGAGGACCAGACCAGAATGCTAGTGAAAAAGGGGAGGGTTAAGTTCTTTGAGATCAAAAGCTGAACTGAAACCTGAATCTTTCAAGGCCCCAGTGCCCAGTTCTAAGTACTTTCTGTTAGACATTGTTACATGTGTATTTACAAGAAAATAGGTTCTTTCAGTTGCTGTAGTAAAAGCTGGTAACTGCTTTTTTTTTTCTTGAGGATTTACTGAGTACTAAACAGTATTAATTCCATTGTGTGCTGAAGACAATCAACCCTTTGAGGTAGGTTATACAGATGAGGATAGGGAAGCTTGGGTCAAATAATTTCCCCAAGGTCACATAGTAAAGGGCTGAGCCAGGACTTGAACCAGTTATGTTCTGCTGCCAAAGAGCAAGTTCTTAACCATAGACCTCTAACTCACTCACTGGAGTACTTGAGATACAGAGGACTTATTTATCCTTTAAAATGTACATGTTAAATTATGTCTACGTTAATTTTTCCTTGGTTCTTTGTCCTCGGAAATAGGACTAGAAAATTCAAACATTTGTTGAAGCTTGAAATGAAAGCCAGGTAGAGACTTGGAAAGCCAGAAAATAACTTCCCTTATTTAATGGGAATAGGTAATAGATAGTTGGTTTCAATTCATCTTGTGGCCCCAGGGTGATCAGATCTTTCCATTTCTCAAATGAAATTAGAGATCTGGACTTTTGTGGTAAGACTTGAATATTTAAATATTGGCAACTAATTTACGGTTTTGAAAGCTCTGGACAGGTTAAGCAAAAAGCTGCTTGCAGGCCCCATTTGGCCCATTGGTAACCATATATGACCTCTGCTTTAAAATATGATTGGCTTCCAGGAATAGTGAGTAAGTAATTTTCATATGACGATTTTTAAGTAGGCCAGGTACAGAGGATTGATTTTTTTAAAAAGATTTTATTTATTTATTTATTTGACAGAGATCACAAGTAGGCAGAGAGGCAGGCAGAGAGAGAGGGGGGAAGAAGGCTCCCCCAAGAGCAGAGAGCCCAACTCAGGGCTTGATCCCAGGATCCTGGGATCATGATCCGAGCCGAAGGCAGAGGCTTTAACCCACTGAGCCATCCAGGTGCCCTATGATTTTTTTTTTTTTTTTTTAAGATTGATTTATTTTAGAGAAGAGAGAAAGCACACACAGGTAAGGGGGGGAAGGGGCAGAGGGAGAGAGTCATACTAAGCAGATTCCCTGCTGAATGTGGAGCTGAATGCGGAGCCCGATACAGGGCTGGGATCTCACGATCCGTGAGATCATGACCTGAGCCAAAAACCAAAAAGCTGGACACTGAACCAGCTGAGTCACCTGGGCGCCCCTGAGGATTGAGTTTTTTATTCACATACAGTCAGACATGGAATTAACAGTTGCACTAAACAAAAAATAACTGTGGAAACCTAAGAGTGTTGGATCTTATCATAGAAAAGTAGGTAGGAGTGAAAATCGAAGTCTTAGAGTTTAACAGGTAGTCCTTGCAAGCAAAAGCAGCTATTTTGGCTGTAGTGAAATAACCCAAGGCTCAAAGGAGTGGCTGCCAGTCTGTGTTCTGTCAGCCATGCTTTCTATGGCTTTGTTGGGGGTCCTTTAAATCTCTGAGTTTGTGTTTGGATTCAACCCACAACAGGGCCTTATGAAAATAAAAGAAATTCTGGGGGACGCCTGGGTGGCTCAGTTGGTTAAGCGGCTGCCTTCGGCTCAGGTCATGATCCCAGGGTCCTGGAATTGAGTCCCACATCGGGCTCCGTGCTCAGCGGGGAGCCTGCTTCTCCCTCTGCCTCTGCGTGCCACTCAGTCTGCCTGTGCTTGCTCCTGTGCTCTCTCTCTATCTGACAAATAAATAAATAAAATCTTTTTAAAAAAATTAAAAAAAAAGAAATACTGGAAGGCCTTGAGAAAGAAAAGTACTGTAGGAAAGTAAAATTGTTTTTAGACCAAACCGGTGAAAGAATGAGAAGGTTTGAGGGTAAGAAACAAGAGGTTTTATTAACATTTTATGAAAATATACTTGTTATTCTGGTATCTATTAACCTTCAAGATATCTACTCTGTATCTATTATGACATTTGTTTTAAAAAAAACTTCTATTTTCAGTTGGATGGATTTATTGCTCGAAACTGGGCCAATCAAAAATCAGCTTTGGGAAGTGCTCTTGATCCACTTGCTGATAAAATACTTATCAGTATCTTATATGTTAGCTTGACCTATGCAGATCTTATTCCAGGTAAGAACGCCATCCTGCGTACTTTTAAATAGCATAGGGAAGAATGACAGTCAGTTTAGAATTTCTCTTGATTGAGAGAAAAATAATTTTTGTCTCAAAAAATATTTTTCAACTTTAAACTGTTTCCCTAATTTAAAACCATTGAACTGTGTTGCTTGTCAAGCTGTTATTTTAGTTTAGAATTTATGTCCTTGTTTTATTAGTAGAATCTGCCGTTTTAGATTGTTTGAAGTTAAATTTAAGCAAATATTATTTCGCATTACCAATTCATATTAGTTTAGAATTTTTTGAAATGATATTTTATATTCTTACTTATAGTGCCTGGCTTTTGAAAGCAATTTAAAGTTTTCTTAAGTCTGTTGCTTATTTAGTACAGTTTAATCATAAAAAAATGAGAGCTCTGAAATCCTGAAAATGTTTATAAAATTTCACATTAGTAGTTTTACTTAAACATTGTTATGCAACTTCAAATCATATATATATGTGTGTGTATATATATATATATAAAATATGTATAGTTTGTACATTATCTGAATATTCTTTCTAACTAAATTTTACGATCTTTTGCTTTTTATTTTGCATGCGCTTTTCTGGTTGTTCATTTTCTACTTAAGCTGTATTTGTTAGTTTTTCTCCCTTGGTTTAGATTAAACCATTAATTTCCAAGTGTTAGAAATAGAATCCAAGAATAAAGCAAACACTGCCGCATGGTCTTTCTCCATAGCACGTTATTATTGCCATTTGATAGGAAGAAGTGTGATGGCATTTCAATCTAGTATAGTCTCCTCAATCTAGAGGCTCTTTTTCTCTCTTATTTTTAGGCTTTTACATTCCCATGCTAAATTTAAAAATAAACTGGATTAACGTATGTATTTATGTGTTTCTTTGAAGGTCAGAATTTTGGTGTATATATGGTTGGGGATGTTGAAGGGACAGGAGTACTCTCATTCTAATATAATTTGTGGAAGGGAAAGGAACCTAAGGAATATTCTGTTGATTTTATTCAAGATCCAAATGATCTTGTACGTGTGTGCATGTGTGCACATACTCTCATGCCTCCAATTTTTTAGAGTTATTTTGTATTTTGTTGTATTACTTTACAAAGGTTGATCAGATATTTCCCTTTTGAACAAAGAAATTGTATCCAGGTTTAGTGTAATAGACAATGTTCCTGTGAGATTTACCTGAATAATTGGTATGTTGTTTTGCAAGCTGAGAATTCTTTTTTGCTGTTATTCTGGGAATTTCTGTTGTCTCTCTTCTGTATTGGGTCTATTTTTCCAAGTTTCCGTGGCTTCCTTGTTGAGAGTTTTCTTTTGGTGGAGTGCAACCTTCTGTTTCCTGTGTAAGGATGTAGTGTGGCAGCCAGAGTTTCAGGGGTCCACGATGTCTTTATTTTAAAGACATCTAAAATGTCTTTATTCTATCTTCCATACTTGATTGAGATTTGAATTGGGCATAATTTTCAATTGCAGATCATTTTCACTCAGAATTTTGAAGACCCTATTCTGTAGACTTCCAGATTCCATCTTGCTGTTGAGATGTCTCATGCCATTCTGGTACCTTTTCCTATATGTGATTATGTTTTGTATTGGGAAGTTTGTAGGATTTTTAAAAAAATATTTTATTTATTTATTTGACAGAGAGAGATCACAAGTAGGCAGAGAGGCAGGCAGAGAGAGAGGAGGAAGCAGGTTCCCTGCCAAGCAGAGAGCCTGACACAGGACTCGATCCCAGGACCCTGAGATATGACCTGAGCCAAAGGCAGAGGCTTAACCCACTGAGCCACCCAGATGCCCAGGATTTTTTGTTGTTGTTTACATTTTTTCTAGTTGATATTTTAGAAAAAAATTGTCTCTCCCAAAAATTAATTTTCTAGCTATTTCTGTGGGTATCACATTATCCCAGCACTTTTTAAAAACAGATTTTTTTCTTTCTTTTTCTTTTCTTTTGAGAGAGGGCAAGCAGGGGGAGGGGCAAAGAGGAACAAGGGGATTCTTGTGTGTGGGAGCCCAGCTTGGGGCTTAATCTCACAACCCTGAGACCACGACCTGAGCCAAAACCAAGAGTCAGACACTTTCATTGACTGAGCCAGCCAGGTGCTCCATCCCAGCATTTTTTATGGAAAAGTTTGTACTTTCCAGGCTCACTGCAATGTCTGTATATATATATGGGTCCGTTTCTGGGTTGTCTTAGTTGTTCCCCATTGATTTGTCTGTTTTTATACTAATAATTGTTACTGCTTTGCTAAAAGTTAATACCTGGTAGAGCAAGTCCTTCCACCTTTGATGTTCTTACCCCTTTCAATTTTGTGTGTAAATTTTATTTTTTTAATGTATTTTAAGTTTATTTATTTAAGTAATCTCTATACCCAATATGGAGCTCAAACTCAAGACCCTGAGATCAGGAGCCCCAAGACCCTGAGATCAGGAGCCCCACGCTCTACCAACTGAGCTAGCCAGGTGCCCCTTGTATGTAAATGTTAGAATTGGCTTTTCAAGTTCCCCAGAACAGCCTGTTGGAATTTTTTTTTTTTTTTAAGATTTTATTTATTTATTTGACAGAGAGAGAGACCACAAGTAGGCAGAGAGGCAGGCAGAGAGAGAGGGGGAAGCAGGCTCCCCACTGAGCAGAGAGCCCGATGTGGGGCTCTATCCCAGGACCCTGAGACCACGACCTGAGCCGAAGGCAGAGGCTTAACCCACTGAGCCACCCAGGCGCCCCCAGCCTGTTGGAATTTTAAGTGGGATTGCATTGAGTCTATAGCTCTGTTTGAAAGAATTGTTATCTTTATAATATTGATCTTCCAGTCCATGAGCATGATATATCTACTCTATTTAGTCTTTTTAAAATGTCAGAATGTTAGTTTTCTTCAGAGAGGTAATAAAGAATTTATTAGATTTATTACATGGTATTTATTACTTGGTAATTTTGATGCTTTTCTAAATGGTAGCTTTTTACTATTTCATTTTGTAATAACTAAAATCAGTTCTATTTCTGTTGTTGCTTTTTGTGCTAGCAAAACTTGTTAAGCTCTTATTCTCTGGGTGCCTGGGTAGCTTAGTCAGTTAAGCATCTGCCTTCAGCTCAGGTCATGATCCTGGGATTCTGGGATTGAGCCCCATGTCGGGCTTCCTTGCTCTTTGGGGAGTCTGCTTCTCCCACTTCCTCTGCCCCTCTCCCTCCATTCCTGCTCTCTCTATCAAATAAAATATTTTTAAAAACTCTTACTCTAATAATGTAAATTCTGTTGGATTTTCCACATGCTCAATTATGTATTGTCTGTAATTAATGAGGTGTATTTCTTCTTTTCCAATTCTTTTACCTTTTCTTTTCCTTGCTTTTCCATACTGCACAGTACAGTGTTGAATAGGAATGGTGTCTGTGTTTTGTTTCCAGTTTGAAAAGGAAAGTCATCAACATTTCACTATTAAATAAGATGTTTCCTATAGGGTTATGTAGATATTTTCAGGTTATGGAAGTTCACTTCTGTTGGGAGTTTGCTAAAAGTTTTTATTACAATTAGATACTGAATTTTATCAAATTCTTTTTTTTTTTTTTTAAGATTTTATTTATTTATTTGACAGAGAGATAGGGAGAGAGAGCAAGCAAACACAGGCAGACAGAGTGGCAGACAGAGGCAGAGGGAGAAGCAGGCTCCCTGCCGAGCAAAGAGCCCGATGTGGGACTTGATCCCAGGACACTGGGATCATGACCTGAGCCAAAGGCAGCCGCTTAACCAACTGAGCCACCCAGGCGTCCCTCAAATTTTTTTTCTTCATGTATTAGTCATTTATTTTCTTTTTTTAAGCTCTTAATGTGTTATGGATTACATTATTGATTTTCTAAGGTTAAATCAACCTGAAATTCCTGGTATAAATCTAATTTGCTCATGATAGATTATGAAAATATTGCTAAATTTAGTTTCTAATATTTTGTTGAAGATTTTGTATCAGTATTCACAAGATTGGTTTGGAATCTTTTTCTCTGATTATCCAACAAGGATATATTAGGTTTTACTATTAAATTTATACTGATCACATAATAAGAGTTAGGAAGTCTAGGGTTTTTCCCCCCCATTCTTGGGAGATATTTGTGTGAAATTGCAATATGCCTTCTTTAAATGTTTGGTAGAACTTATTGAAGCACTGAGGACTGGAGTTCAGGAAAGAGTTTTCAAATAGGTGATTCATTTTTTTTGTTATAGGATGATTCAGATTTTCTGGCTCATCTTTTGTCTGTTTGGTAAGTTGTGGTGTTTTTCTAAGACCTTGTCCATTACAACAACATTTATAAAGATTTACCATTAACTATTTATGGTATCCACATTAACTTTTTGATGTCCTTAGGATATGTAGCAGTGCTGTTCCCCTTTTCATCCTGATTATTAGTTATTTGTCCTTTCTTTGTTTTTTTCCCCTTGAATTGTCTTAACAGAGGTGTATCAGTGTTATGAGTCTTTTCAAAGAACCAACTTTGGGCTTTGTCTGATATGCTTACTACTTCATTAAATCTTGCTCTTTTATTTCTTTCTCCAGGTTTCCCTTGCTGTTCTTTTTCCAAATTCTTTAGATTGGTTCTGTTTAGTAGAAATATAATGGGAGCCAAAAATGTAATTTAAAATTTTCTAGTAGCTATATTAAAAAATAAAAGGAAACAGGTGAAAATAATTTTAATAACATTTAACCTACTAGCTCAAAAATAATATCCTTTCAATGTGTAATCCATAAAAAATTGGTGAGTTTTTCCTCATACTGTGCTCTCAAAAGCCAGTGTAGTTTTCATTTTACAGCATCTCTCATTCAGACCAGCCACATTTCAGGTGCTTTATTTTCCCACATGTCTAGTGGCTGTTGTATTGAACAGCACAGCTGTAGATGAATATTTAACTCATTCCTTTCAGCTTTTCTAAAGTTAGCATTTAGGGCTGTACATTTTGTCTTAAGTATCCCTTTCACTGAATCTCCTGTGTCCATAGAAGTGTTTTTGCCATTATTGAGTTCAAAATATTCTGTTTCCATTATAATTCTTTCTTTGACTTAGGGGGCTAATAAAAATTTATTTCTTAATTTGTGAGTTTTTCTAGGTATTTTTTAAAAATTTTATTTATTTATTTGACAGAGAGAGAGAGATCACAAGTAGGCAGAGAGGCAGGCAGAGAGAGAGAGGGGATTGCAGGTTCCCTGCAGAGGAGAGAGCCCGATGCGGGGTTCGATCCCAGGACCCTGAGATCATGACCTGGGTCAAAGGCAGAGGCTCAACCCACTGAGCCACCCAGGTGCCCCTCTAGGTATGTTTTTATTACTAATTTCAAGCATAATTACCTTATACCCAGAGAACATGCTCTGATTTTAGCCCCTCAGGTGAGTATAGGGTCAATTTTTTTTTTAAAGATTTTATTTATTTGACAGAAAGTGAGAATGGGGCGCTTGGGTAGCTCAGTCGTTAAGCATCTGCCTTCGGCTCAGGGTCCTGGGATCAAGCCCCGCATTGGGCTCCCTGCTCTGTGGAAAGCCTGCTTCTCCCTCTCCCACTCCTGCTTATGTTCCCTCTCTCACTGTGTCTCTCTCTCTGTCAAATAAATAAATAAAATCTTAAAAAAAAAAAAAAAAGAGTGAGAGTGAGAGAGTACAAGATAGGGAGCAGCAGGCAGAGGAAGAGGGAGAATCAGGTTCCCTCTGAGCAAGAAGCCAGACCCGGGGCTCCATCCCAGGACCTCCTGAGCTAAAGGCAGATGCTCAACTGACTGAGCACCACCCAGACGCCCCTACAGTCAAATTTTATAAACATTTACATGTGCTTCAAATGAATTTTTGAAGTTGTAGTGGTTGGGTGTGATCTTCTCTATATAACCATTTGGTCAAATTTTAAATACTGATACTTAAATCTTTACTGAGTTTTTTTGTTTGGTTTGCTTGTTTGTCAGTTACTGAGGGTAGGTTAGTTTCTTTTGTGTTTAGTTTTCCATTATTTTTCTTTGTAGTCTGATATTTGCTTTGTGTCTTTTGAAGTCCTGCTGTTAAGTGTATATAAATTAGATTTTTTGTCTTTTTGATAAATTGAATGTTTTATTATGAAGTGTGATCCTCCATATCTTCAATAATGATCAAGTCAGTGTTTGCCTGATGGATAAATTACTTTCATTTTCTCTGTGTCTTTATATTTTAGATATTTCTTGTAAATAGCATGAAGATAGTTGGGTTTTCTTTATTTTTATCCAGTCTAAAAATATTTTATCTTTCTGCTGGAACATTTAATCCATTAACATTTACTGTGATTACTATTATTTGTATAGCAGTCTTCCATTTTATGTGTTTCATTTGGTTCATATGTGCTTTTCTACATCTGTATAGTTTTTTTTTTTTTATCATTATACTTGTTTTCCCTGTGTGCCAGTTTGTCTATGTTATATTGTTTCCATTTGGTTTTTCTTAAAATTATTCATCCTTACCAAAGTTTGGTGTTTGACCTCCATTTACTCCTTTCTCAACTTTGGTTATTGTTGCCATACTTTTAATTTTATATACTTTTTAAACCCACATGATATTGTTTTAATAGTGTTCATTTAGGTGTATCTTCATATTTACTTTTTTCTAGCTTACCTTGGTGTATCTTAAACCTTTCATCTGGCATCATTTTCCTTTCATCTGAAGTATATCTTTAGAAATTTTTTTAATATCGGTCAACTGGTGGTACATTATTGTTTTTGTCTGAAAATAATTTTATTTTGTCTTTATCCTTTTGTATTATGAGATAATTTTATTCTTTTGCATGTGTGAGGATATTAAATTCTACTCTCCTAGCAGATTTCAATTAATACAATACAGTGTAATCAACTACAGTCACCGTATGATACATTAGATCCTCAGACTTTACTGATCTTAAGAGTGGAAGTTTGCATGCTTTTATCAGCCTCTCCCTATTTCTCCCATCCTCCAGCTTCTGGCAGCCACTTTTTTACTTGCTATTTCTATTTCAACTTCTATTTTATTTTTATTATTTTTTAAATTTTATGTATAAATGATACTGGGCAGTATATGTCTTTCTCTGATTTTGCCTTTGTTCTTGAAGGATATTTTTATTGAGTTTAGAAGTCTGGGTTGGTAGTCATTTCCGCACATTTAACATATCATTCAATTTTCATTTTTGTTGTTGGTGTAAAAGAAATCAGCTGCTAATCCATTTCTTTTTTGAAGTTAACTGTTTTTACTCTGGCCGCTTTTAAGATTCTCTCTTTGTCTTTGGGGTTTTCTGCACTTTCATAGTAATATATCTTGGTATGAGTTTCTTTATTTTTATTTTATTTTGTTATTATTTTCATTAACATATAATGTATTATTTGCTTCAAGGGTACAGGTCTGTGAATCATCAGTCTTACACAATTCATAGCACTCACCATATCACATACCCTCCCCAATGTCTATCCCCCAGCCACCCTATCCCTCCCCCACCACCTCCCAGCAACCCTCAGTTTGTTTCCTGAGATTAAGTCTCTTATGGTTTGTCTCCCTCCCTGGTCCCATCTTGTTTCATTTTTTCCCTCCCTTCCTCCCACGACCCCCTCCCCTGCCTCTCAAATTCCTCATATCAGAGAGATCATATGATAATTGTCTTTTTCTGATTGACTTATTTCGCTTAGCATAATACCTTCCAGTTCATCCACGTTGTTGCAAATGGCAGGATTTCGTTTTGGTTTTTTGATTTTTTAATTTTTTTTTTTATTTATTTGACAGAGATCACAAGTAGGCAGAGAAGCAAGTAGAGAGAGAGAGAAGAGGAAGCAGGCTCCCCGTGGAGCAGAGAGTCCAATGTGGGGCTCCATCCCAAGACCCTGGGATCATGGCCTGAGTTGAAGGCAGAGGCTTACCCCCAACTGAGCCACTCAGGAGCCCCTCGTTTTGGTTTTTTGATGGCCGCATAGTATTCCATTGTATATATACACATGTATACCACATCTTCTTTATCCATTCATCTGTTGATGCCCCCTTTGGATCACTTTGATATGAGTTTCTTTTTTATTTATCTTGCTTGGGATTTGTTGGGCTTTTTAAGAGATCTTTAATCAGTTTGAATTAAAGTAGTTCTTATTAACAAATGTGAAACTGGGAAATTTGTTTTCTCTTCCCATTCTCTTTGTGACTTTGTCTTTTCATTCCTTCACTGTCATTTTAGGTGGGTTTTGGGGGGGAGCTGTATATATGCTATCTTGCATCTTCTTACTTTTATACTGCCTGCATTTTTGTAAAAGTTCCATCCACCTCGATTTGAACAGCTTTGTTTCCTCAAGAGTAAGAAATGTGCTTTCTTCCTCAATTAGGATAATAAATAATTCTGCTTTTCTTCTTGCTCTGTATGGGAAGAGAGAGAAGGATGAAAACAACTTACTTGATTTGTTACATTTGTAGCAGTCTGGGATGTGAGTCTAAGTTAATTTGTACTCAGGTGCATTTGTTCTGCCACATTTACTAAATAACGATTCTTTTCTATATCTTGTATTATTTCTGGTTTATTGTATAGCAAATTCTTATTGCTGGTTTGAATCAATTTCTGTAATAATTATTCTGTTATTTTCAGTGAAATAACCTATGATATTGAAATGACCACTTGTGATATGTAAAAGTAACTTTGTTTTATTTATTTCTCTTGAATCCTCATAAAATTAGTCTGTAATGTGCTTCTTTGTTGCAGACATTGCCTATTTCAGATAGGGTTAGCAAGTAGGGAGGAAAACCTTGGAGCAATCCCTGACACATTTTACACCCTTCTACCCTCACTAACACACTGTTATACTCTGATAAGCAAAATGAAAGCTATTTTAGCCCTGGAAGAAAAGGAAAGGGAAGGCTGGAGAGAAAGGAGGAACAGTTAGAAAGTGCAGAAGCCAGGGAACCCAATAAAATTGCCCAAAGAACCAAAGTAAAAGCCTGTATGTATACTGTCAGTTGGCAGAGGCCTTAGATACCACCTGGTGGGGCTGGGTCCCAGCGTGGCTGTGCATGCAAATCCCCCAGGGAGCTGTCATCTGTATTTCTGTGAAGCTCTCCCAAGATGATTCTGTGGTGGACAGTCAGTTTGGAGAACACTTGATTCTTGTCAACTTTCCCAGGCTGTTACGGATGGTAAACTGAGTCTGGAGGTGCTAATCGTGACTCACATGGCTGGGCTGGAGCCTCGTACGCTGGCCTGAGCACAAACTGTGAATTTCATAGACCTAGGTTCCACTCCTAGGTCTCTGGCTGTACTGCTTACTGTACTTTTGACCAGTGGTACAGTACTAGTACTGGCTGTACTACTCACTAACTAACGACCTTGGCCAGATTATAAGGCTTGTTTTCCTTATTTGTAAAATGGCAATAATGATGGTTCCTATTTTGTGGAATCGATGTATAGATTAACTGACGATATGTATAAAATGCTTACAGCAGTGCCAGATACCCAATAAATGGTAGTGTGGGTGTTACTAGTTAGAACAAGAACTCAAGGCTTTGCAGTGTATTGAATTGCCTCATCTCTTTTGCAGAAACTTCTTATTTAAGACTAAGTCCTAGTCTGTTTTCCCTCGTGATGATGAAATACACTAACTAACAAGTGTTTCTTGTAAAGTTGTGTTTACGAGGTTTACCCTGTGTAATTTGCATGATTTTGCTGCATCTTAAAATCTGATGGTTAGATTTTGCCAGCTAATGACTGCTGTAGAAAAATCTGTTTTACAGACGCGAAAGTCTCCTAAAAATCATGGCTGTCTTGTTTTGTTACTTGGCTCATAACAGCTGTATCTTCTGTGTCCTCCAAATGCCATTACTTGAGTGGTAGATAAGTGTTTTCTCTTTCAAATAGTCTTGTCATCCAGGAGTAGGCCAAGGAGCTACACTTATATCATAGCCGTAACCAATACAGATTTAAATTGTAATCTGTAATTAGCTTTTGCTTGAGTTGCAGAATGAATAGAATGTCAGAACTGGGTTATGGACATTGGGGAAGGTATGTGCTATGGTGATTGCTGTGAAGTGTGTAAACCTGGCGATTCACAGACCTGTACCCCTGAAGCTAATAATACATTATATGTTAATAAAAAATTCTTTAAAAAATTTTTTTAAAAAATAAAAAAAAAAGAATGTCAGACTGGAGAGGACCATAAATATGATCTCAAACGTAATTCATAAAAGAGCTGTTTGAAAGTATTATGGGAGGGAGATACACATGACCCTGTAATTTAGTTTGAAACAATTTTTCAGGGTTTTTTTCTTTTTTAAAATATTTTTTCTACTAGAAGCAATATATGTTCATAGTTAAGACTTCCTATAGTGTAGAAGGATGTGAAATGAAACAGGACCTTTGCCCTCCTATTGTTACTCAACAAGGGAGTAGCAATTCTCTGGGTATCAATCTATACTTTGCTGGCTCTGGCTTTGGGGCCATATTATAGAATCTTTTGGAGGGGGGTGAGGAGGAGCAGAGGGAGAAGGAGAGAGAAGCTTAAGCAGGCTCCAGGCTCAGCACAGAGCCTAACATGGGGCTCGATCGCATGACCTTGAGATCATGACTTGAATTAAACTCAGGAGTTGGACTCCTAACTGACTGAGCCACCCAGGTACCCCCATGCTCTAGAATCTTAAGAATAATGAGAAAATTATTAACTGATTGGATTCTTTTTGAAATTAGAATTCATTGGATGAATGGGGCAGCAGAAAAAAAATAGCAGTTGCCTGGATAGGAACTGACCAGGCAAGAATGAAAATACTTGTTTTTTTCACAAGTGTTACATGCAGCAAATTTTACTGTTTATAAAATAGCCTAGAATATAGACACCATCAGAGCTCTGGAGGTGGCATAATAGTTTGAATCTTCCAGTATCTTTTCCAGTCTCTACCATCTCATTAATTCCATGTAAATATAGTGAGCATGGTGACCATTTTTCCAAATTCACAAGGCTGAGAGGTCACAAAGGAGATAGTGGGGGCTGAGTAGGGCTGACACTAATATTAATAACTACAGCTTAAAAACATGGGCAGGAAGGAAAAAAAGGCAAGAGGATTGACATTCTGAAAGGCAGACATAGTCCTTCACTTGGTTTGAGTTTAGGTTGGAGAAGAATATAAAAATCAGTGATTCACTATAAGGATCCTAAACCATCAATAAGTATTTAAAACGTTTTTACTTATGTGAAACACCAGTTCATAAGTCTGAATGAGATTTTATTGTATGTGTAATAACAGTAATTTTCAAAATCCCAATCAAAATTATTTTATATTTGATTTTCAGTTCCACTTACTTACATGATAATTTCAAGAGATGTAATGCTGATTGCTGCTGTTTTTTACGTCAGGTATCGAACTCTTCCAACACCGGTGAGTCTGTTTAAAAAAATATTCTTTTATTATTACTTATAACTTAAACGTAAAAAAAAAACCAAAAACAGATCCGTTCTATTGTATCCCAAGTTTCATTTTATGGGAGTAATTATGGCCATTAATTTTTTATGTTTTTTTCAAGAATTTTTTAAAACCACACATAACTCTCATCTTGCTCTTTCAATCTCCCACAATGAATCGCCCTGTCCCTAGCAGCAAACTGTTAGGAATGTTTGTGTGACCAAGTCCCTCTGCTGCCTGATTTAGCCTCAACCATGGATTGTCTGGAACTAGATTTTTAGAATCACAGCTGTATGAACACAGAATGGTTTGTTTGCATATTTGTTCATTGTTGTACAGATACTTGAGCACATTGGCCTAGCATAATCACCTCATCTTTTGGTTCTCAATCCGGAGAAAACAGCAGGATCTTATTCATTTCATGTTTTAGTCTATGAAAGAAAATAGCAACAAGGGAGATTTATTGAGTTTATTTAGAAAACAGATGTCATCAGGCAGACTTCAGGATAGTTACTGTGTTAGAGTTTTCTAGGGATTGAGTAATCTCTAAAAAATTTTTTTTAAGATTTTATTTATTTATTTGTCAGAAAGAGAGAGAGCGAGCACAGGCAGAGGCAGAGGGAGAAGCAGGCTCCCTGCCGAGCGAGGAGCCCGATGTGGGACTCGATCCCAGGATGTCAGGATCATGACCCAAGCCGAATGCAGCCGCTTAACCAACAGCCACCCAGGCGTCCCGAGTAATCTATAAATTAAAAAAAAAAAAAAAATCTGTTTTCAGTAACCTGTGCATGATTTACAAGGAATATAGACACTGCTCATTTAGGGTGATAAAAGAAAATGCAGATAAAGGGCTTGTCTAGCATGGAGCCAGGCATATGATGAATATTCAGTAACTGTTAGCTACATATAATAACAAAATGTTTGTTTTAAATGTGAATGATAAATTGAATCAACTTTATCTTTTTGTCCTCTGCCAGCGAACACTTTCTAAGTATTTCAATCCTTGCTATGCCACCGCTAGGTTAAAACCAACCTTCATCAGCAAGGTAAGATACACACATCCTTTTAAGTTATTCCCTTGTAAATGTTTATTATAATGAATATAAGCCTCAGTCCGCAGCAGCTGCCAGCGAGATTTATTTCGTGCACTGATTCTAGGAGATGGAGAGTGAGGTCATTCACCCAGTTCTCTTGTCCTTTGAGCTTTTTTGGGTCCTTAGTATATGCATGGGTTTTAACACATTGGTGGCCTGAGCTTTTAAGCGTCTGAAGGAGGTATTAGGGTCACTGTTTTGAGAAGGTGGATAAGGTGGAAATATAGTTGTGTCTTGATGAGCTACAGAGAAATTATGGAGATTCCTTTTGTTACCTTTCTGAGGGGAAAACACCACAAAATCAGGCCCTTTGTTTTCACCACTGATGATTATGTGGAAAGGATAGGAAAACGTACTTACTAATAAATAACTCCTGGGGGACGCCTGGGTGGCTCAGTTGGTTAAGCAGCTGCCTTCGGCTCAGGTCATGATCCTAGCGTCCTGGGATCGAGTCCCACATCGGGCTCCTTGCTCAGCAGGGAGCCTGCTTCTCCCTCTGCCTCTGCCTGCCACTCTGTCTGCCTGTGCTCACTCTCTCTGACAAATAAATAAAATCTTTTAAATAAATAAATAACTCCTGGGACACCTGGGTGGCTCAGTGGGTTAAAGCCTCTGCCTTCGGCTCAGGTCATGATCCCAGGGTTCTGGGATCGAGCCTCACATCGGGCTCTCTGCTTGGCGGGAAGCCTGCTTCTCCCTCTCTCTTTGCCTGCCTCTCTGCCTGCTTGTGATCTCTGTCAAATAAATAAATAAAATCTTAAAAATAAGTAAATAAACAACTCCTACTCTTAGTTGTCTGTCCTGTTTTCCTAAGCCCCTTTCAGTATGGTAACTGTGCCCATCTTTGCATACAGAGAACACACCATTAATGCCTCTCAAGGAATGTTTGTTTTCCTAGTAGCCTTGATAAGTTTGTTGTTATCATCCTTTTGCCCTGTCCCTTGTGACAGTACTTTAACAGGTTAGGGACACAGATCATCTTTGGGACAGATGGGTTGTTACTGTTATACCTAAAACTCCCTGGGGTGTTTATAGAGTTTTTGTTTTTCCATTTTTCTTCAGATTCCAGTGACTTACATTTGTATCAAGTATAACAGAGTGTAGCACTGCTTAGAAAGGGACTCAAAGAGGTGTAAGAAGTTCTCGAGACAATTTTAATTTCTTAAAGATGAAGTGGAATCCTTGTCTTGGTTGCAGAGTGGACAATAGAGGTGCTTCTGCGCACATGTCCCCCTGTTACATCCTTCACACCCTCTGCCCCAGCGCGCTTCTCAGGATGAGTAGGCAGTCTCCAGTGCCTTTTTGGCTCTGTTTTCTTCCTTCTGTCCTCCATGCTGTCTTGTAGGGTCAGGGAACATACTCCTTGCCTCCAGAGCCTCTTCTTGTGGAGATGAATGCATTTCAATTTTCTGACCTCCTAGGGTTTGACATTTGGGCAAGCCAAGGGCACTGGATGAAGGGCTGGAGAGTCTGGGTTCTGGGTTTGGCCCTGTAACCTGCTATGACTGCAGGCAAGTCACTTAGCTCATGACATTTTCACCCGTGAAAAGGTAGCTTTATTATTTCCATTCCACGGGGCTGTTTTAACAGACAACTGGAAAAATGCCAAGAACATTGCAACATTATTGAATTGCTGTGGAAATTCAAGGTAGTAGTATTTTCTGACAGATGCCCTTAGCCTCGCTGTAAAGGGCACCTGTGCAGACAGATGAGCTGGTTAGTGAAGTTCCCCCTTGGGTGTGAGTGCCAGCTTCTTTGGCAAGGCTATTCCAACACCGAGCACGCCGAGGGTATGTCATGTTACCGCATGGTGGGCTGTGCCTTTGTCTCTTGAGCTTGAAACAGGATCTCCTTGGCACTGTTCATGTATGACTTTTTTTTTTTTTTTTTT